>WOGO01002640.1:0-15494 GCA_015342085.1 Leptinotarsa defecta | reverse complement strand
GTGATGTAAAATATTATGGACAAACAAAAAGATCTATTAAAGTAAGATATAAGGAACACATAGTACACTTAAAATATGGAAGACCTGAAAAATCAGCAGTTGCCCATCATATTTTGAAACAAAACCATTCCATAGACTTCAGTTCATCAAGATTATACCTGTATGGTTTACCTGTATGGTATACCTGTATAGCATAAATAGTGTTAGCTTAGGGAAGTTTCCAGTTTAATCTTCCTCTTGAAGATGATCACATGGTGATCGAAACACGTGTCGAGGTGTTAAAAATAACGATTTGGTGTTGGGAAAAAACTCCAGTAATATTCATTATCTGTCAATTCATCTGGATTTTGGTTCTCAGTTTTGAAATTGGGCGAATACTTTTTGCATTTGTGTGCCAAATGCAATTATTGTAAACACAAGCATTTGCTAAGTGATTTCTTTTGCCACATACAAAACACTTACTTGACCGTTGTCGAAGAGAATTGTTGCTGCTTACCATCTAACGGCTCCTGCTGTTGTCCTTTTCCCGTTGTATAGAGATTCTTACCTTGGGTCGCCTATGGTTAGTCCACCTATGGAAAGTCCACCGGCTCCGTTTTTACATTCCCCATTGTCCTTTCTCTGGAATGATAGTGCTGACTCCTTGGATGAAGCCAATTTTTTTGAATATCACTGTAACGTCAGAGGCATCCTCATAAGGCATCCGCATAATCTGTCCAAAATTTCAGCGCCGTTCATTCCCAAGACGAAAATGTCTCTTATGACTATATCCAACATATCGGCACTGAATTTACAAGTGAAAGATAGATATTTTATCCTTGCCTCCTAATCTGCTACACTTTCATGGAAGTCCTGCTTGGGTGTATAAAATTTCATAATATGTATAAAATGTTCCTTTAAGAAACAGACGAGTACCTACTTCATAGGTTTTTGTGCCTGGCAAATCAGGTACACATACGCATCTTTACGCATCAACACGCATCTCATAAATTTTGTTGGCCATAAAAAACTAATTTAGTCTTTTTTCAAAAACTGCGAAGATTGACTTTTTAGGATCTAACGTACTCATTGAGCCCAAAAGTTCGACTTTTTCCGACATATTCGAAAATTCAATCACAATATCACTAGATTACTAATTATACGTGAGAACGGTTTTCTCGTCGCCAATGTTCTATATGAATATCAATATGAATATTCAAATAGAACATAAATAATGAATAGCACTAATTTGAGTGTGGTTTATTGATACCTCTGAACATAAATGGTATACAAGTAGACCGTCATGGATTGGGAGTCGAGGTACAAACATATAAAAATATAGTTTAAAAAAACTAAAAAACACGCTTTTAAATAACATCGAACTAAGAAGTTGAAAATATTTTTTTTAATAAGTTCAAAACAATAACGATCAAAAAATACTAGTATAAGTGTGATAAAAGCTTGGGCGCTAGATATACAAAAAATATGGCACAAAGCGCCCTCGCTTCTTTCACAATAATTTTAGTATTTTTCGATCGTTATTGTTTTAAGCTTATTCGAAAACAAAATTATTTTTAACTCTTCAGTTTGATGTTCTTTAAAAGCGTGTTTTTTAGTTTCTTTGAACGATATTTTTTTTTTACCTTTCTAGTTCAATGTTCTTTAAAAGCGTGTTTTTCAGTTTTTTTAAACTATATTCATGTATGTTGATTGCCTTTTTAACAATCTATCGAGGAGGTTACGTACAGCGTCATCTACCTGCGAATAGATCAAGAAATATCAAGGAGGTTACGTACAGCGCCATCTGCCCGCGAATAGATCAAGCAATAATGCCGATAATTCTGTCAATACAGATCCCGAGCTTGAAAGTCACAAACAAACATACATACAAACCTACATACATACATACAGGTGAAGCTAATAAAAAGCGTGTGGAAAGAGAACTGGTTTTAACACCAATTTATGGATTCCCGATATACGGTGATACAAATACACATATATGACAGTAATGTTGGTAATTTTTTTTCCTTACGTAAATAATCTTCATCGCAGCTTATGTTAGACAGTATCATACCGACTTCTTTCGATGAGATTAACCGAATGAGTTGATTGGAGTAAATGTTATTTTAATTAATGTAATGCTCAAACTAAAACCCTTCCTGAGCATTTCAGTATTCAAGACGGAAAATATGTTGATAACAGTTTATTGAAAATTGTTGCTACATCCATTTTTTAGTACATTTTTCAATTAGTCGATATTATATGTAGTTTTGTATTGGACATCCTTTGAAAGACCACACAAAAAATTTAAAGGGTCAGATCTGATGATTTTAGGGGCCGAGAACCGCAAAAGTTCACGTGCCGAGAGTTGTTCCCGAAAAGATTTTTCAATTACTGATGATTAGTACTCCTTACTTTATGCATATATTGTACATACATTCATATATAGTCTGCGTCTGCTTGTATCTAGACTAAAAACTGTATATAACTTACAAATTATCATGAAAGAACGTTTAAAAAAATTAAATGAATTCAATCAAACTGATTCAATACATAGTACACATCTTGAATGAAATGGTAAATATGACAAAATTTGGCTTCATGTACTAAAAATGAACAAAAAAATTAGATACTTACGACTTGTATTTATTTGAAGGTGATTGACAATGTTTCATGATGAATTTCATTAGTTTGGACTTTCATTGTCAGATATTATATAAAATGATTTGAAATCCCTGAAGGAACTAAAAAAGAAAAATTTTTAAAAATGAAAAGCTGAGAATAACAATTATATTAGGTAAAAAAACTCAAATGAAATAATACTGAAATAAAATACAAGTGAAAATAGGTAAACATAAAACAATTGAACAGAAAATAAAAATAAAAAGTTAAGAGATTCCAAGCCAAGTTATTTCACGACGTTTCTTTTGTGGATACTAAACGTCGTGAAGTAACTTGGCTTGAAGTCTCTCAACATTTTATTTTTATTTTTGGTTTAATTGTTCTATTTTTACCTATTTTCACTTGAATTTTGTTTTACTATCATTTCATTTTAGGTTTTTGTGCTTAATGTAATTGTTATTTTCAGCTATTCATTTTCAATAATTCGTCTTTTTCAGTTCCTTCAGGGATTTCAAATCATTTTATATACTATCAGACAATGGAAGTCCGAACTAATGGAATTCACTTGTATTCATTTTTCAGTCAAATGTTATATTTTTGATTGTCAATAGGGGATTATAGAAAAAGAAGGAACTTTCCAAGACCTATCTGAAAGTGATAACTTATACGCAAAGCTGCTGACTGCCGAACCTGAACCTACAGAAGAGGAGAGATTAAAACAAGTTGAATCTGCTGTAATATCACGAAAACTGTCGCTAAGGGTAAATGAAATGAATTAGCTCAATAATAAATGATAGATCAATCATATTTTCACTTTGTGTGTTTAGTCTCATTTTTTCAAATTCTATTGATTTTAGAGCAGAAACTCATCTTTATCAAGTGCTGTGAGCGAAATCAGTCTGACCGAAGCTATTATAAAAGAACATATGGAGGAAAATGAACAAGAAGAAGAAGAAGAAATAAAATTGAAAGACATTCAAGAAGATTCGTCCAAAGGAAAAATCCATGGATCTCTGTTTTGGAAATACCTTACATCGGGAGGAAATATTTTTTTTGTAATCTTCGTTTCATTCTTATATATTGCTACACAAGTAGTAGCCAGTGGGGTGGATTATTTCGTCAGGTACTGGGTTGATTTAGAAGAAGCACGAAACCTCACTTTCGAATTCAATACCACTGAAGAAATAACAATCGAACCAACATCAGCATTGTCTACAGATACTTGTTTGTATATCTATGCAGGAGGTTTAGTCCTACTTTTCAGCATTGCTCTTTTGAGGTCGATGTTGTTTTACAAGCTTGCAATGTTCTGTTCACAGAAACTCCATGATATCATGTTTTCTAGTGTGATAGATGCGACTATGAGGTTCTTCGATACGAATCCTAGTGGAAGAATTTTAAATAGATTTTCGAAAGATATTGGTGCTGTAGATGAACTTCTTCCAAAAGTGATTCTAGATTCTGGACAGGTATGATAAAGACCGTATTTTTTTAAACTTTTTCTGAAATCATTCTCATTCATTTTTATTCGATGTTCTCGATCTCTTCACTATTTAAATTCTAGCTGTTTTTGTTTCAATGTCCGTGTTATTTTCCAAACATGTCTGTATATGAAACAAAATGACTTGAAAAGACGATATATTTATTTTACAATTTCAGATTTTGCTTCTGATGGTTGGTTCATTACTGTTGGTTGCAATTGTGAATAGTTATACTCTAATTCTTGTAGCTATAATTGGAGTACTCTTCCTATCTATCAGAAACGTTTACCTTAAGACTTCCAAGAACATAAAACGTCTTGAAGGAATGAGTAAGTGGATTTTATTTATTAAAATTCAGTATATAATTGAATTTTCAAAAACAGTGACAGCAGCGATTTGTCTCCACCGTGAAAAGAAATTATGTAATCATTCATTTTACTTTCAATTAGAGAGAACAAAATCTGGGTTGGGTGATCGAATGGAAATCGTAATACCAACCATTTTTTTTTGCTACTACGGCAGACCTAATCAGTGGTATATGCGTTTGCTACGATGCCGAAAGGTATATCTCAAAGTCTCAGCAACGCGTTTTTGTTGTTCAATTCAACCACGGTCTACCAGCCTGGATTTTTTCTCTTACCATGACTCCGACCATGTTTTTCTCTTATCATGACACCGACCATAAAAGCTTATGTTCTTATATTATTATACTCTTGACCTCAGATATCTGAATCTGTCAGTGGATTCAACCAAAAAAATTTCAATTCGATTTCTTTTTCTTTCTCCTCAACAGTTTATTTATCAATTGAGCATGATTTTTTCCAATAGATAAGCAACAGTTGGCATTTACACATATATAAGATGATATACGAGTATTTGTTCTGACCATAAAATTTATACAAATCGCAATTTCGAGATATATAATCACGTTTTTCACAATCAAATGAAATGAAAGTTCATTTGATCCTCTAAAAATTATATTTCGATAAATACATTTTTCAAAGCTTCAACGCAGCTCAAATAAATTTACTCAATTAACATTAATATCCAGAAGAACAATAAACGCAGAAATCAATTTGCTTCACACTCGAAAAAAATATTTAGGGGTGAGGTGCTACCCGTGGAGTCTTCTTTATGTATGTGTATCAGAGGTATGAGTGACTTAGAGCTCATTTCATATCACCAACGGAATATTCTAAATACCGAATGTCTTCTCATCTTAGGAAGCCTTATCACCATAATGCGAGGCTCTGACGTGTGCTAAATCTCCTTTGTTTACGTACCTGCTTTCATAAGATAACCAAAGTATCTGACTCTGAGTCTACAGAGAAGACGGAGGTCGACTTAGCAACTCCAAATGTCTTTTCTGTGATATTGGATGAAGAGCAAGAGTTTCTCAGTTTTTCAACTCTTGATTCTGTTAACAAACCTTGAAGGCTAGGTGTTGTCGCCAAAAAGCGATAATATGAATCTGCCTTGCACCAAAAGAAGCAGAATCCCTATCAGGAGAAGGAACAAACTCCGTCTGAACCAGTCAGCAAACGCTTAGGCTATTATGATGACTCACCCAAATTGAGGTGCATCTTCAACATACGACAACCTCAGCAACGATCAATGATCTAGAATCTCTTTTTTATTATGCTATAGGTTCAGGTTTCAACCTACAGGTTACTTGAACGTAGTCGGAGAATAACCGCAGATTATATTTCCACTAGACTGAGGAAAATGTTACATGATCTATCAATCTCAGAAAGGGTTATTCATCGGAAGAAAATTCATACCATGGCCCTGGTAGCGCAAAAATACTCTGTTTGTTCCCCGTCGCCGATCGGACCAGGTTTTCAGCATTTGGCAAAGTCTCACATTTGCCAGCTGACTTGAAAGATCACTAACTAAATGAAGTTATCGTCTTCGTTGAGAAGCTGGTTTCGGTTGAGTAAGAATAGGTGTGAAACACAATGAATCTTCGCAGTTTGTAACAGATTGTCGATTAGGTCCATTCACTTCAGACTCACCCTATAGTACTTGTTAGTTAACAATAGAGCATCTGATTTCCAAATTATTATGAAGAGAGAAGATTCCATGCCCCACTAATTGAGTTTAAAGAATCCATTTTTGGCCAAAATTGAAGAATTTCAGTAATATATCTGTACAAATAATCACGATCAGATTAACGAAAATTTGTTCACAACCCACCGTACAAAATTACGATCTTCCTCAATCTTTAATAAGAAATGACATTAATATGACGCTATAGGAGTAAACTGCCCATAAACAATTCTGAAAAATCATCATGAAATAAACGCTTTTTGCATACCTTGATGAATAATGAGTTTTGGTAACACGTATCAAAGTACTAGTTACTTCGCAGTGTATTCATAATGGTAAATGTTCATTAGTCCGCCTAGAAAATAGGCGCAGTCATTTTTCAATTATGTTTCAGTGAGAAGTCCAGCCTTCACCCACCTAAACGCTACCCTGCAAGGTTTGACCACAATCAGATCATTTGGTGCTCAAGATATTCTACGAGATGAATTCGATAAACATCAGGATTCCCACACCAGTGCTTGGTTCATGTACATATCAGCCAGTTCTGCTTTTGGATTTTACTTGGACGTTCTTTGTTGTGTTTTTGTAGCAGTCGTCACTTTCAGTTTTCTCACATTTGGGGAATGTAAGTATTACTGAAAGATAATACTGTAGATGATAAGTCTGAATAATCCTAGAAATTGAAAATTATTACTTGATAATGTCAGTGTATATTTTCATTATAGATAATTTTGAATTGAAAGAGGTATATTTTTAGGAGAGAATCATTTCTAGGATTTCTAGGAAACAAAAGTTTTGGCTTTCTACTCCTCCATCTCTATAAAAAAATTGTGGGAGTCTTCCAAAGAAAGAAAGGAAGCTTTCAGCTGTTTTGAGAGAGCTTTTTCCAGTTTTTGTCCAAAAGTTACTTTGCATGATTTATACATCTTTGTATAGAGTTACTTTCTTGAAATTGATTGCTTCTTTTCCTTCTTTGGGATATTTCTACATTTTTTGTATATATAATTTCAGTAACATATTTGAACTCAGAATTCCACTAACTTTCTACTACGTATACTTATTAATTTCTGTAAATCTTATATTATGTCACTGAACATAATTCCTTGAATATTTTTAATAGATAGGTCTTTCTCGCGAAAATAATTTGGATGATACTGTATTGTTTTCATTATCCTAAGAAACATTAAATGTTCATGAATAGGAATAAACAGAAGATAAAAATTCAATGAAATAATGAAAAATTGAACAAGAAAATACAAGTAATCAATATGAGTACTGAACATTCAGTTTGTGAATAGGTAATAAAAACTGAAAATAAGTGAATATCGTCGGTGAAACCAGAAAATGGTGTGACTCCACTTTTAATTCAAATTTGTTGCTAGCTATTGACTAGAAATTTGTGTATTCTAAATAGCTAACAGTATTCTGTAAATTTGCAGATCAGAAATCAGTGTATCTCTGTCAGAGTGACGCGAAGTAAATTAACTCCGCTATAAGCCTCTTGATTCGTGCTGAAAGTGAGGGCTGTGCAAAAAACTAGTGAAATGAATAGAACTGATAAAACGTTTATTTGTTTGACATGATCATATTGAGGTAGGTGCATTTCTTTTATATATAAAGTAATTTTGTATAATTTAAACATGAATATTTAGTATTTCATTTTCGTATAGAGATACACATTTTTCCATTTATATATTTTTATGGTGATACGCAGTTTTCCTGACGAATCTACTATGAAAACTGTTATTTTTCAAAAAGGCCCGAACAGTTCAAATAATTTTAAAATAATATGTATGAATAACAATAATTGGCAAATATTTTGTTGATACAAGTTTTTTGTTTAAGACTTTTCATCATGTCACATGGATTGAAGATTCTCGTAATGTTAAATATCTGAAATGCCCAACTCGACCGGATGAACCACCAGACTTGTCAATTTCAAATACAGACGCAGAAGATATATCAAATGAAGTATTCCAGTATTTCAAATACGAAAAAAATAACAAGTTTTATTGAGAATGACAATATTGTCTTAAATGAATCCGCCATATTACAATCAGATCTCTTTGAAGGACAGACTGACTGCGCCTGCATCATTCTAAAAAGCTCAGCTGACACGAATTTTAAACACATTACAAGACCAGACCAAGAAGAAACGGTAGGAAATAATATTTTAAGTAATATTTCTGCAATAATTTAGAACAATACAGCGGGTTCAGAAAAGCAAGAGCTGACTCAAGATGAGATGGGGGAAAATAGCGATACCGACTACCAGCCTTTAGTTCAATCAGATGATAACAGTGAAAATGAAAGTATTGAAGAGGAAATTCTAGCCCATCGTTCGGATGATTCCAGTGATGGAGAAGAGATAAATCAAGAAATAGAAGAAGAATCTAGACAAAATGGTAGAAAGAAAAAAGCTTGGCATAGCAGGACTTGACTTACCAAGAAAATGAGAGGAAGAGAGAATTGGGCTTGTCGCATAAAGCAAAAAAAAGTTTCATGGAAACTGGGACTAGCAAAACAGGGAAATTTTTTGTCATATCCATGTAACTGTAAATTATCTAAAAGTGGTAATTCGCTATAGTGCCAAAATCTAATCGAAATTAAGAGTCATGCGTTTTTTTTTTAATTTTTTGAAAAAATCATGGCCTGAGAAACGTGAATATGTTAAAAGTCTTGCTATATTGAAAACTGTGAACTAGCGAAGAGGTGCAAACGAAAATTTCCATTGAAATTATTCTATAAATCATTATCTTAAACAAGACTTTGTGAGATTTCGGGTATGCAGAAGAATGTTCAATTCCGCCCTCGGATTGAACTAAACTGGATTAAGCCAAGTAATGCCTCTGACTAGAAGACAAGGAAAAATAATAGGAAAACACGTGAATCTGTCATTATTCATCAAAAGTTAAAAGACTTTTTTGAATCATTTCCAAAAATGAAATCACATTATTGTCTTTCTTCTACACAAAAACATTATTTGGAACCTATTTGGCAAACCATGCAAGAACTGTATCGCTCTTATGTGAGAAATTATTGCAAGGCACAGGCCTTATTCCCGTACAGTTTTTAACGAAACGTTTCATGGGATGAGTCTATATTCCATCCCAAAAAAGATTAAGGTGATACATGCATTGCATACAAGACTCAAAATGTAACAGAAGAGGAACAACACCAGATATTGAAGCAAGAGGCACGAAATAAAAAAATGGCAGACAAAACTGACTCGAATACAAAATTTGTTTTTACTATTTTTTTGCAGTTTGTTTTTCTAGCTCCCAGGAATAAAATTTCGAGAATGTACTATAAAACGAAAGTCGCGGTACACAACTTCACAATTTATAACATATAAAATCAGAAAGGTACGGCTATCTATGGAGTGAAGTCGAAGGATCTCCGACCTATTGAAAAACAGGTCTTACCAAAGATGAATGATAACAACAGAACAATAATATGTTTGAAGGTGGTTGACAATGTTTCGTGGTGCATTTCGTCGGTTCGGACTTCCATTGTCTAATATGATATAAATTGATCTGAAATCCCTGAAAGAATCTGAAAAAAAATCGAGAAGATTATCTGAAAAATAACAATTTCATCAAGCGAAAAACTGAAATCGAAATGAAATAACATATAAGTAACAATTTGAAATCAAAAAAATTCAACTAATAACACGAGCTGAAAAAAATAAAAAATTATTAACAAAAAATGAAAATTAAAAATTAAAAGATTCCAAACCAAGTTACTTCACGACGTTTCAATTGTTAGTATCTACAATCGTATTTGGTTTTTTGCCTGATAAAATTGTTATTTTTCAGCTAATCTTTTCAATTTTTTAAAGGTCTTTTCAGGGGTTTCAAATCAATTCATATCATATTAGACAATGGAAGTCTGAACTGATGAAATGCAAAACAATAATATTTTGAAGTTACGGCTGTACTGGATAAAGTCAAAAAGCATGTTTGGTTAATGCTTTACTGAATACATCAATGCAAAGGGTCAAACATAAATGGAAGCAGACTCCATGCACTCCACGATCGAAAAACGAATTCGAAATAAAGACAAGTGTTTTATTCAGATCATTTTTTTCTTCAGAAATTTTTCAGAAATAAAACATTATACTTCTATTAGACCTGGTCGCAAAGTATGAGATACTACAGTAATGGACATAAAACAATTGAAATACGAAGGAGGGATACTGAGATATAATTTAAGGCATACTGATTATATTTGGTTGAATAGTACCCTATCACCAGTTCTAAATGGAGAGAGAAGAATAATTTTTGAAAAAATTTCTAGCATTTACAATCACTAAAAAAGAGCTCAAATGCAGATTATCATTACTTTCACGGTAATATTTCCCATTATTAGTTCCATTTTATATCTGTATCCGTTTTTATTTTAATAAAATAATAGGTATTATGTACTTTTGTATTGTTTTGTATTAGACATTTTTACTAATTTACCTGTATAAAAATGTGTGTATATCCAACATAATCAGAAATGAAAATAAAATAAGTGTACCTACAGAAACAAAATAGCGGAAAGTTTAAATAGTAAAGTAATATTTTCTAATGAGTTGGTAATAACCAATCGCATTATTGTAACCTCTAGAAAGATATTTGCGTGGACATTTTTGAAGCTTATTCAGTTTTATTACATTTTTGAAATTTGGAGTTACACTATTTTCTGGTTTCACCGATGATATGAGCAAAACAGTTTGTGAATATGGGAAATAATATCAGTCAGTCTAGAAATTCGACACATGGAGATCTCCAGGTATCAGTATCGAGACCTTTATTATTCTTCACATATATTGATTATATTTCATTGTTGAAGTTAATAGGTTCAATAAAGCTATTTGCAGACGTTACTATCATTATTTATTGTAGATATGACTTCAATTCTATAAAAATTTGAAGTAATTGATGATTTGAATGAAATTTCTTTTTGGTTATTCCAACTAAAAAATTGATATTGAAATTTTCATAACCATCTCATATATTTATAACTTGAAAAAAAGGATTCAATCATTTTCTCTTAAACAAATTTGAAAGTAATGAGATCATATACAAAAACTATATTATAATTCCAAAATAGTAGGCAATAAATTTTCAGAAATGACTGACGTTTTTGCTATTATCTGTTTCTTGCAGTGGCGTACGGAAATTATAGTAAACAGGTGAGGCAGTATGATCATAAAATATATATAGAATAACAACATTTACATCAATATTTCTGATAATTTAGTTCCTACTATTATGCAATTGTACTTTATACACAAGATTTCTAAAACTCTAAATTGATGAAAATCTTAATTGGAATAAATATATTGAGACCTCCAGAAACAAATTTCACCGATTATTGGTATTCTTTAGAGAATTTGAAATTATATTCTTCGCAAATATTTGAAATAAAATATGGAAGATCTACAGATACCTCAATAGGTACATAAACTCTTGAAACTTCTTCTTTTATGATCTTCAGTTCTTCTTCATAAATTTGCATTTCTAGGCACAAACTGACAATTTTCACTTTTTGGTTAGTATGTTTCTGAAACTCTGCTATACTCTGCTGTATATTCATTATTCAATTTGGCATTACCTTCATATTCTGATTTCAAACATTGTTCTTTACTTCTACACATTGTTTCAACTACACCATTTCTAAAATCCATTCTGGTTTCTTTACAGTTCGGGTAGACGGGTATGTTGAGTAGTATTAGAGTATTATCAAAAACTACATCAGAATATAATTGCCACATGTTTTTTGATCCTCTTGATTTGGGAAAAAAATATGTTTTCGATTATGCTTTTCTTGATAAACTCCAACCTTTCACATTTTTGGCTCGTAAAATAGCTGAGTTTGTCTTCAAGTAATTGAATCAAGTAATTGAGTAGGATACAATTGTTTTTTTTTGTTCTGAAATAATTGTCTGTTTGTTTTGCCTGTATTGTAATAAAACATTCATGGTTGTAAACGAACCACACTTGATCACAAATATCAAATATTTTTGGGAGTTCTTTTGAGTTATTTGTGAATGAATTATTAGAATATTCAAGAGGATTATAATCAACATATTCTTGTGAATTAATCTGTTCAAGTAGTGGAATCTTTCTTCTCTTCTACGCGAATAATTTGAAAGACGTTTCGAGAATTTTCTTTATCATTTTTTGAAGATTTGGTCAAACTATTTTTTTTTTTCGGGATTTCTTCATCAACTGACAAATATTGAACTACAACTTCAAAGGTTATCACTGCAGAAACATCTTACGTTCAATGAACGATACTCACAATTAATTTGAAGAGGATGATTTCTGTTTCTCTTCAATAATTTTGAAGACCAAAGTGAATTACTCCATATATATTGCCAGGTCAATAGAAAACTGAAAATTATTTTTCTTCTTGATCTGATAGTGCCGTTATTCTTAGAAGCATACTCGTTAGGGATCATTTCATGATACGTAAGTGTCAAGTGCCATCAAGGCTACACAATGAAAAAATACCTTCAAGAGAATTATATATTCTCAGTGAAAGCCTCAACATCACTGAATTTCAAGAAAATATGGATTATGTATACCACACATGGCTGGTGATACTCGAGGCCATAAACGAGTTGTTATTTCTATCGAAAATGAAGCTAAATATGTCAAACTCTTCACTTTCATACTTACACATCGATTGGAATCGCCACGTGTTGATAATATTTTATGAATTTATGTTTCTGGGTCTCTGCCCTCTTCATTATTATGTGTTACTACGAAGTTTTCAATTTCAAATCGAAATTGACTTCATAATTATTTTTTATTGAACATGTGAATCCCGAATTTAATGCTTGACAACCTGGAAAGCACAAGTAGAAATAATGACAGCCTAAGCAAGCGTTCTAATTTTCAGTTAACTAGGCACGAAAACAATTGTTTTTTCAAGAAAAAATTGATCCTGTTACCCAACCAACCTTCTTTCAGTTATAATTTTGTTTTTGAAGACACAAAAAGCACAACATACTCAGTTTCTATGATATCAGTATTTTTGTCAGGATCATGAAATTTCTTTCTAATGTTTTAAAATGCAAAAATACTTATACAGTAGACAATAGACTATTACCGTGAAATCCCAACAACTTCAACTTAGTTTCTGGTATAGAATACTAGCACCGCTTCGGCTCCGCATGGGTGCAATGCTGATACTGAATAAAAATTCAAAGGCATGGAGAACCATTCATTATGTTTTATGGACGCGCCTTTTTCTCCACAGCTGGCGCCCCAGTTGGAATATTCTAAAATAATTTCTTATTGCACAACTACAGTATAAAACGAAACTATTCAGTCTCCGAAAATATACTGGTATGGAGAAACAGTGATGAAATTATTACTTCATTTTATGAACTGGCACCCCAGTTGGAATAATAAAAATCCTTTCTTACTGCACATCTACGACATATTACGAACCTACCTACAAAATCTCAGCCTCCGAAAAATATAGCAATACGAAAAAACAGTGATGAAAATGTAGTTTTTATAAGTAAATGCGCCCCTTTTATCCTCAGGGGGTGGGGATCACAGTCGGAATATTCAAAAATACTTTTTCATTGCACATCTACAGCATAAAACGTACCTACATATAAAATTTCAGCCTCCGAAAATATAGCGATACTGAGAATTAGTGATGAAAATGTAATTTTCATATGTAAACGCATAGACCTAAGAAGCACCTATATACCAAATTTTTGCCTTCTAGGACTTACCAGTATGGAGAAACAGAGATGAATGAGTGAGTGTCAAATGAAAAATTTTCGCATTCATAAGTATAGATTCAAATACTTGTTAGATTAAGAATCAATCAGATTCTACTGAATCATGAACATACTGACAAGTTACCTAATGAAAATTGATAACACAATTCATGATAATAATTATAACATTTTCACAATAAATTTTACCTGCGAAACGTTGCTATTTGAGATATCAAAACTGATGGAACTTTCAATTGAACCGTTGGTATTATTGAGAATTAACATTAGGTGTTCTGATTGAGATCTGGTATGATTCGCGATAGAAGTAAAAAACAGAATTTATCACAGTGGTTGTATATTTGGTTGCATTCATTCTTGTAGATAAATTATATCATATCACTTCTGAATATACCCAAAAATACAACCGCTGTAAAAATTATTTTAAATTCCACGTTAACCGCGGATGATATGATATACAGTATACGAGAACGTCTATAGTAAACATATTGGTATATTTTTTAAAAAGGGATGTGCACTGAAAGTTTTGAATTATTTCAAAAGTGTTTCCAAAATTAAACAAAGTAACAATTTTTTCGCTGTGATGAATCTTGTATGATGTAGCGAATGGGTTATAATATATGAAGAATCTAAGAGTCTTCAAGTATAAGAGTTTTCCTCCATTTCAACTACTTACGAACTGAAGCTGAAAATACATGAGTATAAATAATACAGATAAAATTTTCCATTTCAAGTTCCCCTTCTTTTCGCATTCTTATCAGTTCGGATTTTTGAAATTGGTCATTCCTCATTCAAAAATTTTTTTATTTCCTTTTCAATCTCACTAGTTTTTTTAAATATCTAATATAATTTTATATTACTATATTATTATTTATTCATTGTGGAGATATGGAATTACAAGCCGGAAAAGTTGGTTTGGCGATTACACAAGCAACAGCACTAACTGGTTTTGTGCAGTGGGGAATCAGACAATCGGCTGAAGTGGCTAATCAACTCATGTCTGTCGAAAGAGTTTTGGAATATAAAACTCTACCCAAAGAAAAACAACCCGCTATTCCCAAGAATCCTCCAAAAACGTGGCCAGATCAAGGACGAGTGACTTTTGAGAACATGGGCCTAAAATACTTTGAAACTGGACCGTTAGTGTTGAAGAATTTGAACTTGAGTATTCAGCCAAATGAAAAGGTAGTGTTTCTTAACAATATTGATAATGTAAATATATTTGATGGATGGATACATTGTATATTCCCTCTTCGGAACTGTCATAAAGATCTATTTCATCACGATACACTCATAACGGTATGCTACTCGTTAGTTCCAAACGCGTCCAGTTCGCGCAGATGACGTGAGTGCGAAGCATATCGGGGTTGTAACTTCGTAGACTTGCCTAAATTCAATTTGAATTTCTCACAAGTTCTCTGTTGTGCTGTGAAGTTTAAGAATTATTACGAAATTATTGTCAAGAGTGGTTTTCAAACATTTTTAATTAGCTTTTGTCAATTTAGTGTCGTATTCGAAGCTTCAATAATTAAACAAAAATACGAGTAGGTAGGTATATAACTAAGAATGCCTGGTTGTGCGGTTTTTGGTTGTAATAATTACAACAGAGT
>WOGO01002639.1:0-15497 GCA_015342085.1 Leptinotarsa defecta | reverse complement strand
AAAAACATTCAAGTGGATCACTGAAGTTGTTAGGTAATTTCGTTATTTTTGTTAAATTTGTTAATCCAATCGTTAATAAATGAATGACGTTAAATTCTTCAGAGATGTCTTCGAAAAAAATACGATACTTGTGTCGTATTGTGATTTTGTCTACTTATCTTATACCTATCTATCATACGAGTCACTAAAATTCTGCGATTGTCATTTTCTGACATCACTTCAGGTCCTTAGATTAGTTCATATCCGATCATGGATACCTACAGATGCAATAGTGAGTGACTCCAAAAAATTTTCAAAATGTCATATTCTAATCCAAAATTGGCCTAAAATGTTGAAATATACCGGCTAGAAGTTAGATGTAATCCAGGTCAATTTAATAATATTAGGCTACCTGAACGAAAATTTATCGACTGATAAGTAATTCTATCACTTCTTGATGCCGGTCAAGCTTTGATTCCATGGCGCCAGACTTGAAAAAAAAACGCTTTATTGTGAGATTTCACTGGACGGTTTACCAAACCGCGTATACATCTATGAAAACGTTTGACAGAAAGCTATGGTATAGCGAAACTCGTATTGCGGTTTTATAAACTGTCCAGTGAAAATCTCACAAAAGTGTTACTTGAATAAACATAATATATTTACTATCTACTAGAAATAATGTGTTACTTCAAATAGCCAAGAGAATGAAACATATGACAATGTATAAAAACCATGGAGAACTGCTCGTTAAAGACTGTTATTTTTCGCTAAAGATCTGCAGAGGATCCATTAGTTGGAAATTTCCAGGATCCCTCTCACCCGTAAAGTCAACACATGCTGGCCAAACAGAACATATCCCATTCGAGATCCCATCGCTACATACAAGTGTTGGAAAAAATATCGAAACACTCGTTAAAACGCGTTGAAAGCAAACACCACTTGTCAATCACGTGTAGGAGTGCGTCACAAAACGTATCGGCTTTCGAACCGGTTACTAATTATGATTTATTAGGAAAAAAATGTATACCAGGAAGGCGTTTTCGAATGAATGGTCGTGTGTAATATGATATTCGAATATAATACCATATGCGTTCCAACACGACTAGCCGGCACCGCACAGTACGACTTTATTATACCTAGCCAACTTTTCCTTATGATGTATGGTACGAAACCCAACAAAGAACAACAAAGAGAACAACAAAAAGAACCATCATCCGAAACAATACAAAGATAATTTTCAACGTTCAAGTGGCATGTACACAATAAGTTGATCACAAGAAATATTTGAAGACATTTCTTTATCACTACTTGTGATCCTTTTTTTCAAATTAAATTCAGAGAGGTAGAGATCTTATATTCAAATAAGTGATGATTCATACATTGTTTGGCATAAAAAAGATGCATTTCCAACTAATTATTCGTGGAAACATAAAAAATAGCCTTAAAGGATGTTGAAGATGATTTGGATTTATATGCGACATCATATCGCACCAGTGGCGTCTTTAAAGAAGGGGCGAGCGGGGCAACCAACCAGGGTGACGCGCAACGGTTGAAATTTCAAACTATATTTTATTCTAAGGTACCAATATAACAATGACTCCAACACAGAAACGTATTAGGAAAATTAAATGAGTTTGTAATTCATAGCGAATAACTTCAGTCGGGATTAACTCAATCTGGATCAAGATCAGTGCCAACAATACACAACTATGTATTTAATATTAATTTTTAGAGAAATCCCATGACGTTCGTCAACATTTCTCTTACTTATCACCCACTTATTCTACCAAATGCTTAGGTATATGAAGACAACGGTAATATTATCAACGTGCTGAAATATATAACAGCAAACAAATTAAAATTGTACTCCATCATTGCAGTAGTCCTGAGAATTATTGTCCAACTATGACTGTGGCGTCTGGAAAAAAGAGCTACTAGAGGTTGAAATAATTAAAATATATACGAACAATTTCATGAAATTAGATTCTTGTTCAGTTCTTGCTGTTTTCTCAATCTTATGCTAATAATGTAAAGCATTAATAGCATAAGAGATTTCAATCATGAAAAAGTCTAAAACCTCATTTTTAAATCTCTGCCTGCGTATACTTTTCAAGAAATTTATGACCTCAGTTTTTTCATTTCTGAAAATGTTCAGTATTTGTTTTATATTTATTATATATGAATCTTCTTATTTATTATTTTAAAACTCAAACTTCATTTATTTATAAATTTCATCTCTCATCAATCATGAGAAATACCTATTTTCCTTGGCTAAATGCGCCGTACGGAAACAAAAGCCAAGAAAACCTAGAGAGAGAGACCTATCTATTTCCATATTTTCCTACCTCATAAAGATTTGCCACCCGCACTGATGATGTATATAACCATATTTAGCATTTCTGAGAAATGCCAAATACGGTTATTTTTAATAACCAACAAAACCATAAAAACTGGCATATAAGTACTATTGCTTATCAAATTGGTCTATTTTCATTTAGACTATTTATTGGACTGTAGTATAGTACCATTTTCAATGGGCTTCCAATATTTTCAGAAAAATATTCACATTCACACAATATATCTCTGGAATTTAGCCTTAGGAAAATTTCAACAGGAAAAAAAATCACTAGTAAAGGCAAGTCATTCAGAAAATAAATAAATCCAAATGAAAATTATTCAATAAATTGATGAATGTTACTACGTGATAGGAAATCATCATAAAAATGAGAATTGAAACTATCTATGTTTTTTACCAAAGTGGTAAAAAACATAGAAAGTTTCAATTCTCTTTTTTCATGAAAATTATTCAGTTTTTGCTACACCTTGTGTATTCACATCAATTTATAACAAAAATGTTCCTTTAACAGTACTTCCTTTAACTTTGAAAAGGTTAGAGTATACGTTATTCCATAGGTTGATGTGCAAATACCTGACCTATGATGTTTTCAATTGCAATTTACATTCAAGCAAATCTCGTATTACAACCTTGGTGAAACGAAACATATTCTAGCCACATTCAAGGTTATGTATTGGATAACGTCAATATTTCATTTTCTTATCTAAATTAAGTTATACCGAGTAAAGTGGTCTTTGACTACCAATCTCGACAAAAGTTGACATCGAATAAGCACGAGAGCCTGGTATTTATACACCTAATAAAAATTAATTTGGTCCTGAATTGATTTCAGTGATTTCAATGTGATAATTAACATTCAACAAAAACATGCTGTTTCCTTATCAGCATTGAGAAACAAATCCAAACTGGCTTTTGAATAGGTAGATGTACTGGCAGATAATTTGCAAGGTCTGAAATTGATTGGTACACAATATTTTTTTAATTGTGACAAATTTTCAATGGAAGACTCTAATCATTTTTAGTTTGTGAATTGTTAAAAGAAATAACGAAAAAAAAACAAAATAGGATTTTCGATAATGTATTAGAACGTACCAGTTTTTCAATCGTAATAAATGAATATTTGCAAATGACCCAGTACTGGAACAACAATGAAACATCATATCCAGAGTATGTGCACAAGTTAATCAATTCTGGGAATCTCGGGAAAGATCAAAGTAAAGATACCTAACTGCAAGGCATAGCACAACGTTACAAAACAACGCTAAGAATAACACGGAATTATGCAAGTATTCTTAACGTTTCAAAGCTGATATGATGCATTTTAATACCAGCCATCATGATAATGGTCCTTCTTGTGAGAATCTTCAGGTGAGGAGTCCAACACCTACTGTCACGCCTTAAACGTAAAGTAGGCCTTGAGACGAAATGTCTAATCGAAATTAACCTCTGCTGACTTCTGGATGATGTCATGCAGTTGGCGACAGTATATAACAATCGCCTCGAGTTTTATGTTTTCGCGATGTTGTTTATGCTAATTTTATTGTTGACTTAACTGTAATCGATTACTTTTGCAGAGATTGGAAGAAAAGTTGTTTTTAAAAACAAGTTTCCACAAATACACTAGATACGGTTTTCCCGATTGATAGGTATATCAATGCATATTAGTATACTTATATATGATCAACATCTTGACATGTCTTTTCTGATTTGCTTTTCAGGTTTTTATTCGTCATACTTCCTTCGTAAATTCTCAGTTTCTATTTATTCATTAATACTTGTAATGCACTGTTTGGAACCTTTGGTGGAGTTTTATCCCAACACCAAACCGTTATTTTTAACACCTCGACACGTGTTTCGATCACCAAGTGATCATCTTCAAGAGGAAGATGTCAAATAGTTTTTAAGTAATTTTCAATAAAAGGAAATTTTTTGCGAAATTTCAAAAATTCTCTTTTCACTTCAAGCTCACATTTTTTCGTGGTATAGAGTCAATTTTGAAATGGAGGTTAAGTAGAACCTAAACCCAAATTTTTATGAACAACGGTGCTGTTATACAAAATTATACGGAAAAAGCAACATTGACTATAATAATAATAATAAAAAAATCATTTAATTTCCAGAAATAGAAAATACATTCAGAAGACATTTTAAATATGCCACATTCCTATTAGAATTGAATGAAGAAGAAACGACTAAAATCAGTAATCTGATTTGTGCGTGGAACTGGACATATAGTTAATTATAATGGCTTTCAAGCAAATTCTTTCGTGAATATAGTTACTCATAAATTGAAGTAAGTGAAATCCCGAATCCATAGTCGAGTAAAATTTCGAAAATTAATATTTTGCAAACATTTTAACCGATTCAACTTGGATTGCGCCGGATATGCTTAACCCTTGATTCATTTTGGCCATTTTGCACAAATTTTTTTTTTCAATATCGTTCGAGTTGGAGTATTTACTTTCAAAATAACTAATATTGCTGAGTTTTTGCATAGTGATGACATAGAATTAAAATGACGAAAGGATCGATAACGAAATGGAAATTTGTGGTTTGTATGAGTTCAACGAGGAATTTATTTATTTATAACTATATGATATAAATATTATGGAATATGTATGTTTCATATTCTAATTACATATAAAAAATTCCAGTAACGACAGGAAGTTAATAGTGAAGCCAGGTTGTAATAAAAATTTGAACAGTTCCCACTTACATTTTTATATATAACCTTAGAGGTGCATATCTCCGATTTCTTTATCTTTTTTTAGATAACTCATTATTTTGTTTTCTCTCTTTTCACAATCTTCCTCCATTGTCCGCATAAATTGTAAGTATATGGTTTTCCCAACACATTCCTGTTAAACTAACAGAACCACTTTCTAATTTGATTTTTTTCTATCCCTGAATATGTTATATACTGGTGAATGTTCTTCATTTAACATAGATATTGTATTTCTCAGCTAAATTCAAGCGCTTCAATTCTACACTGAGAAAAATTTAAAAAAAAATTGAAAAACAAAGATAGGAAAGTCAGTTAGAAACGAGGCTATTGGTACTATATTTTCATTGTATGGCGTTAATTTTGAAAATTAAATCAAAATGAAGGAGTTATTTGGAGGTCTCAAATTACTGTTTATAAGTATCTGTTTTATACCAATCTAGTATTTCATTTGTAAATTTTATTCATATCCCAAGCTTCTTTGTTGTTTGGGATATCAAAATTTTTGACAGTTTTATATTCAATTATCTGTGAATCATCTGTGATTTCAAATTTGAATATTGTTTTCAAATTTAAACTTTTCTAGTTCACTCATTATCAAAATGTCGATTTTTTGTTCTCCCCTATAGGTACACCATTCGGAAATTTAGAATTTTGGTAACTTAAATTCAGGTTTTCCGCAATGCACCAATTTTTATCAGGAAAACACTTTTCTGACAAATGGGTAATAAAAAAGTTTTCCATGTGGTGAAAACTTTTTGAAACTCACTGTACAGTTTTGCTGAAATGGCGTAGGTTTGACCCAGAATATGAATGAATGAATATCGTATATTACTTGTTTTTTACAATTTTACAATAATTAATGTATATGTGTTTATGTTTATGTAGGACCCTGCTATAGGCTTATGCCTCCCAGAATATTAGGCTGTATGACTTATATAGATACTTCAGGTTGTATTTATTATCTATCTAGTAAGCTATGCCTCGGGCTATAACTATACCTGACAACACCACAGTTAATTGTTAATATTTGCCATCTATCAGATGGCATGTATTGAAGAGATTCAGAAAAGAGCCTCATGTGATTTCCAACGCGACGTTCTTCTCCTACTTCGTGTAATGGAGTTGCTTCTGTTCGCCTGAACAGAGATATGACTGCACCAGAAACTTCCAAACTGTCTGCTCACATTTCTAACGAAGTTTAAAATTTCCAACCCTCAATGACCCTTTGCGCGCTGAAAAGGGGTAACGTAGCGACAAATGCTCGCTGTACCTGAAGATAATTTCCAACCAGATTCGAATGATGCCACGAGGACACCCTAGACGATGATAAATTTAATTATGGATGACATTTTGATATTCCACTTATGTAAACAGTCTGTGGTTGGGGCAATTCTATTTAAAGTTGAGTTTAGACGACTATTTATAGATGAGATTTATTACGCATCTTTTCCATGATGTATGCGCGAGGTCACAAATGATAAATTCATCATTTTGTCGGTCTCGGCAATGAAGAAAAGTTAATCAAAATACAGTAGTTTTAGGAAGGAGTCAAGATGAAATAATAATATCATATCAACATATTCATTTGAAGTAATAACTACCAAGAAACATAACTTGGAAATTTTTTGTGTGACGCCTTTGAATTTATATAAAAAAGTATTCTTCATAAAAGTTGTCCATTGTCATTTTAAGTCAAAATTCAATAGTAAAATTTCATATTATTTGTTTACGAAGTAAGAAAAATTGTTTGTCCCAGAGTAACTTCTTTTTTGAAATATAAAAAATTTTGAATGAAAATTGTTATTTATAAATAAAAACTGTACCCCTTTCAATTGAAACTATACTTCGTTTTGCAACTGGAACCATCAACACTGATTTTTTTTCCATTTTTTGTTTGTTGTAGGTATTGATGGATATCGTTTTTTGCTTACTTTGTTCAAGTTTGTAGAATTCTTAGGATTGAAAACTTCATCGAATATATTGCATTATGACACGACAATATTTTATGAGGCAGAAACCTGGTGTTTGCTCAAGAAAAAGGTTGAAAAAGACTTTAAACTAGTGAAAAATGGTTTGACCATCATCTTCTAACGATCAATCTAGAAAAAAAAGAACTTTTTGCCTTTCAGCTGTAATATATCGAATAGCAGTCCATATAGGAGTATTGAAATTATCAACACTCAAGGTGATATAATTGAAATTCACCCTGTGAAAGAAAGTAAATATTTAGGTACATATATCGATAGATATTTGATATATATTCAATTTTCATGAAAATAAACTTCCAAATATCTTCTGACTATGCAACATGGCTATCCAGTTGAAACTAGAAATGATCTTTTATATAAATCGAAGCTTTACTGATAACATATTCTACTACAAACATAATGAAATTTCACAATTAATGTTGTTTCAAAAAATATAAGCATCGCGGCATCGGTTAAACTAGTACTGTCGTTTGTATTTTGCAGAAAAGTTTGAATTTTCTTTCGGCCTCCATTTGCAGTTTAACAAAGAAAAAGTTCCATAAGCGGAAAATCTGGCTTCGTCTGTATTCTTCTATTTTCCTGTAAATCCGTACACAAAATTCAAATCTACTTTTATAATATATCTCTATCCAGAGAATGAAGAAACCTAGGATGGTTCAGAATTTGTGAATATGACACCTACTTTATCAATGAATTTCCATTCTTATAGTTGTTACTCGATGCTGATTTTAATTAAAAAAAAACATTTTTCAGGTTCCAATGAAATTTTTGAATTCAACTGAAAATTTCCAATTATTCAAAATTACTCCTTATATATTCCACTAACTTTTTCAGTTTAGATTATCACTGATAATACTAGCTCTGAAATAATCTCTGGAATTCTGACTTACCCTGATGCTTCTAGCTCCTTGTATGTTTGAATTTATTTATTTTAACAGAGCTTAACCTATGCCATGTTCATCTATTGTTTCATTTGATTTGTTTTGAAGTGACTAAGTAATAACACTTTTTGTTTATCGCGTCAAAACACGTTTCCACTTTGTTATGTCTAAAATTAGACAAAGAATAAAAATAAATAATGAGTGTTTAAAAATCTATTTCTTGGGTATTCAACGACCTGATTGTATAGGTTACTGGGCTCTCAAGACTGACGATATCAAACGCGATTTTATAAATGCAAAAAAAATGATGAAGAGAAAAATACTATGCACCAGAAGTTATTATGAAATATTTTTGAAACTACTTCTTTTACTTTATTGGAGATTTAAATTCATATGACACCAATCAACCTGTCAATAGAAATAGTCAACCTCATTTGAGTTTTTATTATAAAAAAATCGGCTTTGTAAATAATTTCAACAGAGGCGTAGATTTCACGTCAGTAGGTAACATCGATATTTCAGCATTTCACTTTCACATTCCTAGCTATTAATAATGAACCTATAATTGACAGACGGTTCTTTCTGAATTGGAACTTGGCCAAGTTTCTGATAATCCTGAATGTTGTTATTTGTCAAATGCTATTACAAAATATGCCAATACAGTTTTGATGAGTTGAATCCACATAGAACACATCAATGATAACAATATGACTAGAAGGAAATATTCAAGTTTGTGATTATGTATCTATTCATTTGATGATCATCTAATTAAGTTATAGGAGTTCAAAAAGCAAAACATCAAAAATTAATTCAAATGAAAAGTATTGTAGAATTTATTTTGAACCATACTAGATACAGTATTACGGAAGTACAGAAGGGCCACATATTTTTATTATTTGTTTCTTGGAAATCACTACTTCAAAACTCGAAGTTTCGACTTTAATCTGGAAATTTAGAGTTCAATCTCGAAATTTCGACTTCAATCTCGAAATTTCGACTTGTACCTCAAATTTTCGACTTTAAAGTGGTAATTTCGAGTTTAAAGTCGAAATTTCGGTCAGTTGCAAAGTCAAGCTTCCACATCGACAACCTTCAGATTTCGACTTTGTTCGAGAAATTTCGAGTTTCATCTCGAGTTTAAAGTCGTAGGTAATTTCGAGATTGAAGCCAAAAATTCAAGTTCAAAGTTGTAATTTCGAGTTTGAAATCATAATTTCGAGATCTAAGTCGAAAATTCGAGTTCAAAGTCGAAATTTCGAATTGAAAATAAAAACTTCGAGTTTGAAGTCGAATATCAAAGATGAATAAGGCTCCCCAAGGCGGTCAGTTGCAAAGTCAAGCTTCGACATCGAAAATCTCGAAATTTCGACTTTGAACAAGACATTTCGATTTTAAACTCGAAATTTCGATTCTAAACTCGAAATTTCGACTTTAATTTCGAATTTTCGACTTTTATCTAGAATTTTCGAGTTCAAAGTCGTAATTTAGTGTTAAAAGTCGTAACTTCGAGTGAATCGAAATTTCGAGTTTAAAATCGAAATTTCGAGTTTGAAGTTAAATATGAACGAGGCTTCCCAAGGCAGTCAGTTGTAGAGTCAAGCTTTCGAGTTTTATGTCGAAATTTCTAGATCGAAGTCGATATTTCGAAAATAAAGTCAAAATTTCAAAATTAAAGTTGTAATTTTCAATTTGAAGTTATCATTTCGAGATTAAAGTCGTAATTTCGAGTTCGAAGTCGAAATTTCGAGTTTAAAATCGAAATTTTGAGTTTGAAGTCGAATATCAAAGATGAACGAGGCTCTCAAAGACGGTCTGCAAAGTCAAGCTTCGACATCGAAAAATCTCAAAATTTCGACTTTGAACTAGAAATTTCGATTTTAAACTCGAAATTTCGATTCTAAACTCGAAATTTCGACTTTAATATCGAATTTTCGACTTTTATCTAGAATTTTCGAGTTCAAAGTCGTAATTTAGAGTTTGAAATTTCCAAAAAACAAATAATAAAAGTAAGTGACTCTTCTGCGCTTCCGTACTAGAAAGACAGTTATCACATTGATTAAAGTGACATATTATTTGATTGATCGTGACTGGACTGGAGTGTTAACGCTCATACATATTCTATTAAAAATGAGTATGAGCTTTTCATTATCGGCATTGTTTGGGATTAACTTGAGCGCAATTTTAATGGTAATCAGTTTTCCCTACCAAATAACCTTCGGTGATCAATACGGCTGTCTAGTGCTTAAATTATGTGTCTTTCAAATGAGGAGTTGATACATGTATATGTCCATTTCGTTCAGTACAATATAGTTCATTTGTCTTTAAATTTTTAACCATAGAATGATAACATATTGAGTTGGGATGATCAATTTGACAATGCGTTTTTTAAAAGTTCTATCGAATCGAACAATGCTATAATATTAGATTCATTTGATGTTCCTTTTCTGCCTTATCACGGATGAATTTTGATAAAGATCGAAACAATGCTTTTTGAACTTTTTTTCTGTAACTTCGATAGAATATATCGTAATATCTCTTAACATATCGAGGTGGCGACCCCCTTGAACCCGCCCTGAATACTTATTTTTGCTCTCAACGAATACCAAATAATTGCCCCACAGGATAGTGCCGATGCAGATATTGCTTATACAAAATTGTGATGAATGCTGTTGATTCAGCCAACCACATGATTTAAAAATCAATTTTATATCCTATTCCTCTCTAGTGCCAAATTTCACGTGATGTATTTCAATCATGAGTTGTGTTAATTCAATTGTTGAGATAACAGAACCTATCGATTTGAAGAATGAAAGAAAAATTGGGAAAATTACCCTAAAGTGTGATCTTCGATGGGACCTGAAAATAAATTTCACATGGATACTTTTATTATTTTTTTTACTATAAGAATAAAATGAGAAATTATTCGTTTACAATAAATTGTTCATCAAATTACCAAATACTCAATAAACTTATTTTTTTTAGAATAAGCAGGAACCGAAAATTATTTAAAAAAATAATTGTTCTTTGCGTTTTTCTGCAAAAGATAAACTTTCTTAGGGAAATAATTTTTTTAATCAAGTATTTGCATAGATAAGCAATTAGAATTCGAAAAAACTAAACAATGCAAGCATTCGTTCATAAAACAATACGAACGAAAAATTCAAAAACATTTTATTCAGTAGCTTTCATTAATGACAAAAACAATCGAGATATTTGAAAAAAAGTTTCAAGTATATATGCTTTTCATTCATTAACATTTTTGATTGTTTCTCAAAAAATAAGAAATTTGAAATTAGGTATTTAATTTTATTAAAGGCTTGACAGCTTGCAAAAAATGTCATTGTTAAAACATTGTAAATTAACAAAAGTAAGTGTGTATATATATTTTTGACAACAACCTCGAGAAAGGCTTACAGTTTATTTAACTATTTCTCGAGTATAATTGTATTTTTTCCTTAATATTCATGATTGATGGATATTTTTTGCTGTGCCCGACGCATTGCAAGAACCCAACCAGTCATTTTCAGTTCCAAAGGTGGTAAGACATTTTGTGGTTTTTCTTTTCTCGATTGTTTATAACTTTTAAACTATCAATTTGCGGAACTTGGTTCAAGCCGTAAATTACTCTTGGTGAAATTAAGAATCTCGTTAAGAATCGAATAGACTCGAAAATGGCACCTAATTTATTAATGAAAACGAATTCAAAAGTTGCGAAATGGCAATTGTGAAATACTATAAGAAAATACTACAAATGTATTTCACAATATGTTGATAATTTTCAAACCGATGCCTTTACCATTGATTTTTGATGAATAATTGAAATTATTTTCACATTAAATTTCTTTTCGAAATTGGCATGAATACATCAATCAGTGGCAGCTGACAAAGCACAAGCGAAGTTGTGTTAGTAATTACGATATCTCGTGGTTCAATGACTATTTTGAATTCACAGCTGTGTATACCTAATTGAATCGCAATTGCTGATGATTTCTCCAATTCAATGAATCGTATTCCGAATACATATTTGCTTAGGATAGGAAATGGAAGTACTGAAAATACATGAACAACAAATTTCTAAAATTCATACATAGACTGATATCGGGACATTTATTTGCAGTTACAGAACATGTAAGTATTTGTTCTTAATGACTATTGGAAAAAAGTGTCAATTAAGTGACCGATTATTTTTGGGTGAGTAGGTAATAACCAATAACTCACACCTTCGAACCAATTACAGTTGACCAGATACATAACTCACTACCGTCGAGGCTAATCACAGATGAGCAAATTCATTATTTTACAGTTGTTTGAATTTCCTTTTGTAATCAAGCCTTGGTGATTGACCTATCTACTTCAAAATATGTGCCTAAACGTCAAATTTAATCATGGAACTGGCAGTTCCTCTTAAAATATATAGAGCCATTGGTAGAACTCGAGACTTAGCAATTGTTCAAATCACACTGACGGTATGTGTTTTATTGTTTTTGACCACTCAATTTTCAAACTATACAAAATAGAATAAAATAAAAAAAAGTATTTTTGAATGCTTCTTTTAGGTTGCTTCTTGTTATGAAATTCAATAATATAGCTCTCATTCGGCATATCCTTCACGAATGAATCACATATTAGAAGTTTCTGATATGGGTCACAGAAAAAGTATAGTATTCCACTCGCGAGAAATAGTCATTACTCGCTCGAGTGACACGACGCGACGCTCGCCTGGAGAAATTTCATTCCCACGAGTAATTACTACATTTTTTGCAGGCCCGTGTCACGAACAGAAACACAGGACGAGAACACCAATAAATTTCACGATATTTAAATATTTTTTTCAAGAAATACTTTAGTTTCAGGTGAAAACACACGTGTAGGTACTTGAGATATGTATTTCCTATGAATATCTTTAACATTTGTAATTCACTGGTCCTGTACTTCAATATAATCATTCCTACCTAGACTTGAAGAATTTTGATGATGATGAATTATGTAATCAAGTAGTGACATATGATGAGAAATGGAAAATATAAACATAAAATTAATTTACGTCGCAAATGTTAGGTATTATTAACCATTTTTCTATGATTTCAACTTTGATCTGTTCTCTTCATTTTTTCATTTTTATTTCATAAACACAGAATTCATAAAAAAACTAGAAGTGGAAGTTTTCATAAAAATATGCATTGAGTAAACATTGATCAAGTTATACACATGCATCTGATAAATCGACCTTTGGGCTATGTCCTTCTAAACAATGTCCTTCCTTAATTTTTCAGCAATCAACATCTACGAGAATATCTCTCTGGATCTCTAATGGATATGAAATGACATCCGCTGGTGGGTAATAACCAGAGGTGTGAATAAAGTACTTTCAATCATTCCTTACTGATGATTATCGGTCGGTGAGATAAGATATGCATTTATATTATTACACCAATAATGATTACTCAACAGGTTTGAGGTAATACGAAATTGCCACCTCCTGAAAAAGGTAGATGACCAGTTATAAATCCAAAAAGCAGGTAGGTGGTGAAATCATTGAACTTTCTTCTTCCTCTCAGATTGCAGTACAGTTAGTTAATTCTGAAGGAGTATAGAATGCCGTTTGTTTGTTTATTGAAGGTGGCGGCTAGTTCAGCATTACCATGAAACCTGTAACTTGAGCAGCAACAGGTTTTTCAAATCAACAAGGTGAACTGTCCCAAAAAATGACAAAAAAAGCAATATACATTCTTATGTACCTTCTTATTCAATCTTAGAACTTTATGTAAGTACATCTGTTTGACATATATTTTTTAAACATCGAAACAAATAAATCTACAAATAGTGACATTCCTATTCGAAAAAATGTCCAAATACAAATGGTTATTATGGTTTGGGGTCGTAACTTGCTTCTATACTTCTCATCACAAAAAAAATAGGTTATCTTACCTGTTCAACTTCGAAAAAGCTGTTACTTGGTTGGTTCAGTTATCAAACAAAACAAAAAGGTGCAGGATAATCACAAGATGAAAACAAAAGAACTCTGACAGAAAAGACACTAGCACTGTTCAAACAAAGTACAAAAACAAAACAAGTCACTAGGACTTAGTACTGTTGAACACTCTTTATACCGGTGACTTGGTGATGACATCCATTTTCTTGATTGAATGGTGTGCAAAAACACGTTTCCTTGTCATAAGTTGTTTACAAACACTACGAGAAATTAAAGAAACAGCGCACAACACACCTTACAGACACTAAACAACTGCCGGAATGAATCATTTCTGTGAAAACGCGCAAGCCGCCATTGGAGAGGGACTCGCTTCACAACGTTGTCAGATGTATGAATATTTCCAGGAGTGCATGGCAATTTTATTTCGATACTGTGTTTTATGCAATTTGTGAATTCCAAACATCATTAATTTCATTAGTTCGGACCATTGTCTAATATGATATAATATGATTTGAAATCTATGAAAGAACTAAAATAAGAACGAAATATTTTCATATCAGGTTTTATTGCTTAATATAATCAATATTTTAGGTATTCATTCTAATTTAATTTTTTTTTTGTAGAATTCGAATCATAGTAGAATCATAATAAACAATGGTAGTCCGAACTGATGAACTTCACCATGAAACATTGTCAGCGACTTTCAAACCCAAACATCATGATCAAATGAAGTGAAAAAATCATATTCGTATTCATATTTTAAAGAAAATGTGAGAATGAATATATCGCTCCCTACTGTTTTCACAACAAATGTTTTGAGTTGTAGTGGTATTTTTTACAATTATGACCTCAGATGTTAGACAATATGGACTTGTTTTGTTGGTACTGAGAATAAAAGGTTTATCAAAAAATCCATTCTGAACTTTTTTATCCAAAACACACCTTCATATCATCTACCGATATCGTTGAAAAATATAAGTGAGTCTTTTATTGGTAATGAACTTATTCAACAGACATTCTATGATCAGTTCAGAGGAAAAACAAAAACAATATTTTTTTTCCCCAGAGACTGATGTTTGTATCGATATTTTATGCTTTCCTATTCATCATATTCAACTTCATGTTAGGAATCACACGTGTTAGGAATCACACGTTAAAAGGTAAGACCTCGTTAGTCCTAAGCTCGCACAACTTTCTCAACTTTTGAGAGTTGCCGTTCGTATGGGAGTGACGGCTGATTAACGGAAAAACAGATTTTTAAACAGATTTGGTAAAAAAACTGCCATGAGCGTTATTAATATGACTAACAACTCCAGTAAGGCATTCAACAGTATCGTATAGTATCGAAATGGTGATCTATTCGATAAAACTTTAGAAAAAATGAGAAAGTTACGAAACGACCGCTGAGTACGTTTTATTTCTACACTTGGCAACGTCACAAACCGGATTCTTACAGTAGATGAGCACGAGAATGGTACAGCGCCGTTATAGTTCGACCATCGATAAATATTAGTATTTTCAAATAGGACAATTGTATAGATTGTTAAAACAATTTTGATTTAAAACCGACTGGGTAAAAAGACACCAAAATCATTTCGATTCGACTTCAAAATACCTAAATAGGTACCAATAT
>WOGO01002638.1:0-15498 GCA_015342085.1 Leptinotarsa defecta | reverse complement strand
ATAATTACACAGACAGGTCATAATAATGGTTTCAACGCAAATACTATCCAGAAGTTAGTCAGAAAACAAAACCATCAATTCACTTACAAAATAATATACCCCCAGGTTAAACAACCAGAAATCAAGAAATGGTTAACTCTAACATATTTTGGAAAGAGAACAGAAATAATTGCGGGTTTCTTCAGAATAAACAATGTGGAAGTCGCATTCAGATCACATGCCGGGTTATCACATTTCCTTTTCACTGCCAAAGATAAGGTGGAAAATTTGAAGAAATCTGGAGTTTATAAGCTTGAGTGTCCGGAGTGTAATAGTGGGACAATGTGGTCGAAATTTCAAAAAACGGTATGCTGAATATGAAAAGTCCTTCCAGACTAGGAAAAAATGATTCGACGTTTACAAACCATTCCTTGGCATAAGACCACAAGTTCTCAAATCTAAACGATACGGAAATTCTGCACTATGCAACGAATGGTTACAAACTCAGTTATTTAGAAATGTACAAGCATAAACATTGCTGCAACCTGTTGAATGATCAAATCGATTTAGTTTACTCACCAGATTTCAAATTAGCACATCCGCATTGTAAATTCAGGTACTCAATCAAGCCAAGTATCTTTATTATTACCTACAGGGGTGCTATATAAGGGGTAATGTAATAAACCATTGTATAACTTTGTAAATGTCCTTATAGGATAACTGCAGTAACGTTAGTTACAAATAAAAGTGGTAAAAAACATAGAAAGTTTCAATTTTCTTTTCTTCAATATGAAAATAAACATTTTCATCACTGTTTCTCCGCTTCGCTATATTTTCGAAGGCTGAAATTTTGTATGTAGGTTCGTTTCATGTTGTAGATGTACAATACGAGAAAATTTTCAAAAAAATTCCAACTGGGGCGTCAGCTACAGGAAAGAAGTGCGTTTATAAAATAAAGTTACTTTTTTTAGCACTGTTTCTTCATACCGCTATATTTTCGGATGCTGAAATTTTGTAATGAGCAATTAGAAAGGATAAAACATAAGGACATATTCAAACTTATACCTTAAAATAAAAATTGCGTATTACATTAGACCTTATATAGCACCCCTGTAGGTAATTATAGAGATACTTGGCTTGATTGAGTACCTGAATTTACAATGCGGATGTGCTAATTGGAAAACTGGTGAGTGAACTAAATCGATTTGGTCATTTAACAGGTTGCACCCGTAATGTGTATGCTTGTGAATTTTCAAGAATTCTGAATAAATGAGTTAGTTTGCAACCCTTTCTTGCATAGTGCAAAATTTCCGTATCTTTCAGATTCGGGAACTTGTGGTTGCATGCCAAGGAATGGTTTGAAAACGTCGAATAATTTTGGAAATTTCGACCACATTCTCCCATATTACTATCACTATTACACTCCGGACACTTAAGCTGATAAACTCCAGATTTCTCCAAATTATGTTGAAAAGGTAATCAGATAACCTGGCATGTGGTCTGAATGCCACTTCCACAATTTTTTTTTCTGAAGAAACCCAGAATCATCATTGTTCTTTTTCCAAAATATGTTAAGAGTTACCTATTTCTTGATTTCTGGTTATTTGACCTGAGGGTATATTAATCTGTAAGTGAATTTACGGCTTTGTTTTCTGACTACTTCTGGATAGTATCTGCGTTGAAACCAGTTTTATGACCTATCTGTGTAATTATATCAATTTCATATGTAAAGGCGCCCCTTTTATCCCTTCGGAGGGCGCTCCAGTTGAAATATTTAAAAGTATCTAAGACCTAAGAAGCACCTCAAATTTTAATTTCTTAGGACTTACCCGTACGTAGAAACAGAGTGTTATGTGATTTTCGCATCCATTTTGATTTTCATCATAAAAGGTTTACAAAAGCGTGACACGCGTTTCAGTATACAATAGTTTTCTCAATCGGCAGAAAGGCAATGATCCTGCTTGAGGAAGCTATTGTGTTTCCCAATGGTCTTGAATTTTCGGTGGGTGAATTATTTAGTATCAAAATTGCACCCGTGCAGAACCAGGGTGGCTCGCTAGAAGAATCTACTGAACATTGTGGATTGTACAATGGAGATAGTGGATTGTTTTTTTTGCGGAAATTATTCTGACGTATGATGTATTAGATTGATTTAGAAGTTTTGTCCGTTTCAATATCATGTGTTTTTATAGCCCCATATCTCAATTAATATTTATTCCACTGTGTCGACATAAACAGATCGATAGAAATTTTTTTTATTTCTATACATTGTTACTATTTATTCTTCTTTTTTTTCTTCGAATTTTTTGCCTCTTCAGTTCATTAGTATATGATACCGTTTAGCGATTTCCACCCAAATTTTCTCAACGAAATCAAATTCAACCAAAACGCTACCGATACCGCCCAAAAAATCAACTAGGCATTTGGCAATGCTAGTGATAATGAACGTAGTGTTTGACTTTGGTTTGCGAAATTTCGTACTGGTCGTTAGCTCCCATACAGTTTTTGAAACGTATTGGTTGAAAAGCTCGAAAAATAGGCGATGATTCAAAAATGACAAATGATTCCTTTACCGAGGAAGATAGCTATGTGACATTAATATATATCACTGAGAATATACAAGTACCTACCAATTGATGTGAATGTTATGAAAAATGAAACAAAATCGGATGAAATTTTGAAAGTTGTAATAAATTATGTGTTGAACGGCTGGCCGGCTGCAACAGGTATTCAGCATAGGTCATTTTTCAGAAAGAAAAATTAATTATCACTGGAAAATAATATTTTGATTTGGAGATACCGGGTGATAGTGCTGAGTTCACTGCAAACGAATATTCTATCCGAGCTACACAAAAATCATTTTTGGATGGTTGAAACGAAGACACCAGCTAGATCTTATGTGTGATGGCCCTTCTTGAATGGAGAAATTAAGCAGACCTGTCGATCGTGTAAGGCTTGCCTCGATGATCGCCAAGTCCCTCCTAAAAGTGAATTGCAACCTTGGCCAATTCCTAACAGGGTATGGCAACGTCCACATTTAGATTTTTCAAGTCCAATTAATGGAAAAATGTTTTTTGTAGTTCTGGATGCTTTGTCAAAGTGGGTGGAAGTTTTCATTCTAAATTCTATAACATTGCACTGTACTATGATGAGACTGCGGAGTCTTTTTGTATAATTTGGTTTACCCGACCAAATCGTATCAAATAATGTCTACAGAATTTCAAGATTTTTTAAGAAATAATGGAATTATTCATGTGACGTCACCACCGTATCATCTACCATCAAACGGATCGGCAGAAAGTACTGTTAAAACTATAAAACATTTTATCGTGAAGAAGTTCATGAAATAGCTCATATGATTTTATGGGTCACTTGTTTAAGGAGAAAAATTAACTCAACAATCTTTGAATAATTTCCTTTTAATTTATCGAAATAGAGAACACAGCAGTACTGGGGAGTTACCAGCCCGTATGATGTTGGGTAGACCCTTAAAAACTAGATTAGACATACTTGAAATCGATTGGTGAAGTGAAGGAGGTATTTGCAAAAGTTGCAAAGTAACCAAAAACGTATTATAAATGAAAAAGCGACTCAGTATGTAAGATGGGGAATACGTGTTAGTACGAGATAATAGAAAATCTAAACCTACGTAGGTTACTGGAATTATTGTAAAATCGATTAAACGAAAATATTTTTATGTGAGAATTCCAAATACTACCTTTAAATGGAAACGTCACATGAATCAGTTGTTGCCCCTGTATCGTCGTGAAGAAATTTCACTTTCTATTATTAACAATGGACTTTCCAAGAATCCGGAAACCTCAACGGAAGATTTCGAATCAACAACGGAAAATAAAGAAAATTCAATAGATTCACAGGGACAGTTTTTGACTCAAATGATTCCAGATTGAGGAAGGAAACCGAAATTTCGTATTCGAAATTTTCCAGAGAGATTCATTTCTTATTACTGTTATATTTTCCTCTTTTTATATAATGTAGTATTGAGTTTTTTTGTTTTCTTCAATATAAGGAGCGGAAAAGTGTAGTGTATCTGAATTGTTTGAGATAAAAACTGTATATCTTTTTGCATGCGTTGGGCCGTGAACTTAAGAGACAGAAGTTTAGTTGAATTTGAGAAATTAAATGGAATGGATGAAAACCGTGTATTATTGTTAAATATAGTGAAGTACATTAGAGTATGGGTGGAATATCCGTCCAGCAAGAGCAACACAGGGTTTTCTTTTGTAGGGTTTATAGATGAGATCAGATGATCTAACCATTGAACAAATATTTGACTTTGTATCCAACCACTTTGATGGCACACTACTATGGTGCTCGGTGAAGCGCCATCAAGCAACCCAACCTTCATGTGCATTCTTGGAAATATTAGCAGCGGCGGCAGAGAAATATTAGCAGCAGAGGCAGAGACAGACACACAAAGCACAGTAGTAGTCAGCTGACTCCTCTATGTTGATCCATTAGGCCTTCAAGCAAATCAAGAAACTTACCCCACACTGACCTTACGATTTTATTAATGTCACATTTCGAAATATGTTCTTCTTTAGTTGTTCGCACCGAAACGATCCTTTTCTGGATCGAATCGTCACGTGTGACGTGAACGTAACATGTTCGACAACAGGATACGTTCAGAACAATGGTTGGACATCAAGAAGCCACCAAGGTACATTACAACGGCAAGAACTCACCAAACTTTCTGCGACCGGGTCTAACCATCACCACAGATTCCTATTGTGAGGAAATTGACCAAATGTACAGAAAATTGCATCAGCAACAGCCGGTACTGGAAAATAGAATAGCTCAGATCTTGCTCCACGTCATCACCCGTCTCTATGTTACACTAATCACCGTGCAAAAATTAAATGAATTGAGCAATTTGATAATCATTTTCACCGATAGAACCTTCACTAATGAGGATCAGGCAAAAACAACCATCATCGACGGAATCATTCTACTTATGTTGTGTTGGCAAAACAACTCTCATTTTAATGGCAAATATGTCGCATAAATGAGAATTCACTGAGATATTACTATTCAGAGTGGACTCATAAAAGTAGAAAAAAGTTTAAAACAATCTGGAATACAATTTTGATAACTCCTAATTTCTAACTTCAATTTTATTGAAAGTAATTTCACAGCATAAAATTCCGCTTTCAACTTGTTACTTTGAAACAGTAAATATTCAGATGAAAAAAGATTTCTTTCCTAATCCTGAAGAGTTTGGAAAAATTTGCTCAATTTTTAATGAGTTTTTCTGAGTTTTCACTTTTTCCTTCAGACAGTATGCGATTACGTTACAATGGGAAGGTTTTCAATACACTTCTGAACGAAAATTTTGTCTGGATATTTTCCATTGATGATATTTAAGATTTCTTTTCGATGTTTAACCTGAAAAACACCTAATCAAAATATCAATGTTCTCAAAACGTTTTCGTCAAATGGAGAGAATTAACATTACCGTAGAAAACTTTGCCAGTTGATGTGGGAAAGAAGTATAAGAATGAATTTTTTTCAAGTTTCCTCTTCTGATATTTTTTTATTGTAGTGTTACTTTTTTCCCGCCATCTGGAACTGGTTAACTCAACAAAACAAGTCATTAAATCTGTTTTAACTCTAATGAAAATCGTGAAAAACAATTCACCACCAGCATAATGATTGTGTGTAGCTGACATTTCTAGTTATAATTTTCCAAACTTACAATTCACCCCGTATCATCCCCGTACCTTGTGTTGAATTCATTTCATTTTTATTGTGATGGGTAGAATAATTTCTCGCTTTCTCGATGATTCATTATGCAAGTTGTTTTTTCTTTTGACCGGTGTTTGCACCGGTCTACAAGAAAAAACTAAAAAAAGAATGCAGAGAGTACAGAAGTTTTTGAGGGAATACGATAGATTACATGAAGTTACCCAACCAGCAAAATCCTTTTATAATTCAATAGTTTAATTTTGTTGGTATTTTATAATTACTTTCAAAATGCAAATTGATTATAGTAGAAGAGCCGTGAACATAATACAGTTATAAGTAATAAAAGAGTTTTATAAATTTGTCATAGAAACATTCATAAAATAAAATTAAAAATCCGTTATAAAATAGTCAGGAAATTATCACAAAAACGTTTTAACAATCAATTTATAAAACATATTTTTCTATAGAAGTAAATTATTTTGTAGCAGTTTTATAGGCTCTTTATAAAACTATTTCAAGATTATTCTATAACTGATTCCTGTAGCTTTAATGAAATTATTCTATAAGTATGCTTTCAAATACAATTTTGTTTTCATTACCATATTGTTACTTCAATGATAATATCCCAACTATTTCATAGTATGGTATATTTACTACAATTCCAAAACAAGAGAATAACTGTTATAATATCTAATAGCTACCGCTAATATATTTGCTAATATATATACCTAATAACATCGTGTAATGTTGGTCAATGGAAAAAAATTAAGAAAAGTAGTTCATTTCAGACGAAGACCCACGTAACCTAGTGATTTATTTTTGTTCTTGCCAGAAATAAAAGAAGGTTATTTATGACTCGAATAAATTTATTTATTAAGGGTTATCCAACAAAAAGTTATTCTTGATGAAAGTTTGTGCATCATATAAAACTGAACATGCACCAACAAAATACAGTAAATCACACGTAATAGATGAGGAGCCTTCAAATATTTGATTTTGAGACAAAAATTTGATTGAAGTACCCTTATTTTGGAAATTTCGGGAAATGTTATTTGAAATAGTTGTTCAGAATTAAAAAATACATCTAGATTCGAAGTCATGATCATCTAAGTGAAGTTTCATTTTTTTACCATTTTTTTAAATGGGGACAACGAAAAAAAAATTGCTTAAACGATAAACAGACAGCATCCTGTATAAGACGGTTTATTTAAAAAAACCTGCAATATCACAAATTACACGACTATGGCGTTAACCACGGTCAATTTTTTGAAGAGAATAATAATTTTCGAAGTTTTTGGTGCAAAGTTATTTTAATTATTTGTTAACAATGAAAATCACTCAAATTTATACATTATTGTAACAAGAACATGATATTCAATAATACCAAATGACAAAACATCAAAATAAAATAGTTATTTCTGAACAGACTCATTGAATTTCTGGAGAATTTTTTGTCCAAAATAATTCTCCATTCTCTATCTTCATTTTGATAGAAATCTACAGCTTTGAAAGTAGTCTGACTTGCTGCAATATCATCACTCCTAAAACTAAGTGTTTCTTAACAGTTTCATAGGGGTAACATATAAGCTGAAATACGTTAGAACTCTTGCTATTGATAACAAATTATTTTATAGAACGGAGTCATTTTGAAATGACAGCAATTTGGAATACTGACATTAGATGAGTTGAGAATATGGAATACGGCACATATAGTGATATTCACAGATGAAAAATACATAGATATTATAGGATTATATCATGTAGAACAAACAGAGTTAATTTTGACTAGAAAATTAATACGTCGACTGAGTGAAATTTCGTATGATTACTAATTTTTTCCAAAAGTTTTAATTATTTAGTGGCGCTCTTAAATTTTACAGATAATAGGCTATATATTTGTGAATTAAATTTCATTCCCAGTTAAAATATCATTCTTTTAAGCACAAAAAATGACCTAGGCAGTTTTATAAGTACAAAAGTGGGACTAATAAAATGGCCCCTATCTTTCTATTTGTTGGTTTTCAGTTGGTGACTTCTATTTTCCCAGTGTCCAATACAAAATTACTAAAAAACTGTTATAAATTTGTATTTCAATGATTCTATAGGATTCTTTATTAATAGCGTTGGAAAATTTTCATAGTAACTGTCAAAATGTTTATAAAACTGTTTTGTAGTGTTTGTCAAAGGCCTTACAAAATATTAATGAAGACTGTAATGTTTTATATAACGGTGCCAATTTCCTATTCACAACTGTTTTATGAACACATTAAAAACATTTCTGGGAGAAATACAGTTCCATAATGCGTTTCTCCTAAACGTTTTCATAACCATTATAAAATATAAAATTGCTAGTTGGTTAAGGAAGTTCTGAAGTTAGTCACAAATAAACATTATTTTTTCGAAAAATATATTCCTTTTGTTTATTCCCGTTATACAAAGAAAGTGCCTTTGCATTTATTGCCATTTCTCTTCATTCATCTATTTTCATTATTATTATTATGTTCTGTGAAACCTCTCAAATGAATGAATGAATTGATTGTTTATTTGAAGGTTGGTTTGAAGGAAAAGTTATTGTTATTATTATCATTTTCTCAAAATTCTTTGCTATGGCGCGTGAGGCACTTGACAGTCCATAAGCTGTTCTTTATATAAATCATCCGCGATTCAATATCATTGAGGAGTCTCTAACATCAACGATGATTCTTGTATTCAATTGAACCCTTATATTGCCGAAAATTCACACGTTTCACAAATTGATCATGTCATAACCCTATCTCCCTTGAATAGTTATAGCTAAATTTGGCTCTCAAAATGCTATCAACAGTTCAATAAGCGCCTTCTCGATAACTACCATTTGTTGCCGGTGGCATTCTGAAATTAGAAATTTAATTTCCTTGGGCTATAAAATCTTAAATGCGAGTTTATGGCTTGACAGCGTTCTGATAATATTGCACAGATGTTTGCAAGGGTGGAAATATCAGGGGACGTTTTGATAAAGATGCGATTGTTCAATCAGATATTGGACTATCGATGTAATAACTCTGAGGATGAACCCGAATATACTTACCCTGAAGAGGCACGAGCCTATAGCAGGGTCCTAACAAATATTCCAAACAAATTGTAAATTACTAACCAAAAAAAAAATGAATAAACGTGTGATAAAAAACCCGAATATAATTTACTATCTTTTGTATTTTCAACAAGTACCGAAATAGTGATTATGTGTTAGGACATGTAATCGTTTCGATTCTGATGGATTGATGTCATGAGAAATTGGTGGTGTAATGATCTGAAATGAAAAAATAAATAGAAACTTAACAAACACAATAACACAACAACACAATTGAAATATAACACTACAAAAGAAAGGCAAAACTGGATCTTTTAGTTATTATTTGATGGAGTGAGTACATAAATACCATCAAATAAACTTTAAAAACTTACGAAAGTCAATGAGTAGAATTTGGAGCATATGGAGTGAAATGAATCTATTGAAAAAAAAAGTTTCTCTCTTAGAAACAAAAATGCTGTATCTCGAAGCGCGTTTCGCTAACCAAATTAGCATCATAAGGAGATGACAAACTATTTCTTACAGCAGTGTTGATATTTCTACACACATCTGAACAAAAAATATTGAGTCAGTGAATTAATTCCCAGAATTTTCTTATTGTTCCTTATGTTTCTTATGATACCTAATAATAACTTGTTTTCTACTTGTACTTATGTAATTCATTCGTATTTATTTCAATATCGTATAGCTAAGCGGCATTGTCAAATCAACATATTTATTGACCAGTGTCATCAGGTATAGTTCAAGTAAACGATATAGTGCAACCTATCTTCCAACAGTTCCTCTTCCCGTTGATGATAAAGTCAGGGACCTATAATTAATTTTGTTATTCAATAATCCTTTGTTCATTTATGTGTTCATTTAGTCGTGATAGAGTAAAGACGTATGTGAAATTGCTCCGCTGTTCTGTGCTAGATACAAGCTTGAAAAAGTGAATATTTTCGTAACATTGATGATCATCATCTTCAGAATATCGAAAGGATATTGATTATTTCATAGGATAGGATAATGCCCCTTACACGTGAACAAATGAGTGAGGTGAAACAAGCTGCCGAAGTGATGATTAAGCAAATTTGCGAGGATCAGACATTTATAAAAAGGTTGGTAGATTCCGTTTCTTCTGGGATACTAAATATTTTAGGCGAAAAAATGGGTTTGCTAGAAAAAAGTGTTGATCATATAAAAACGGAAGTACAGTCTATGAAGGCCAGTCACAAAGAAGAGATAAAAAACTTAAATGATAAAATTGAAGTGCTCAAAAAAAAAGTATTGGACACTTCTCGGAATCCCATAGATGCAATTCAAATAATGGATGAGATCAATGAAATCAAACGTAGAGAGAATAACATACTCATATTTGGTATTCCTGAAGATATTGTTGAGCCAGTCTTGCCCATTGAAGAGTTAATTACATCAATTATCCCGGATTCTAACATCAATACTACTAGAATTACGAGACTTGGTAAAAAATTTGAGGGGAAATCAAGACCAATCAAAGTATCATTGCAAAATAAACAAGATGTACTTACTCTGATCAGGAACAAAAGAAGAATTCAAAGTATTGAGAAGTTCAAGAACGTATACCTGAGAACTGACCAAACAGTGAAACAACGTGAATATTATTTAACACTACGTAATGAGTTAACACTCCGAAAAAACAACGGTGAAAACAACTTGGTAATAAAATATAAAAATGGGCATCCGACTATAGTAGTAAAAAACTTGTAATTCCATCCAATAGATTATTAGAGAGTGATGCAATTAACACATTAACTATTTGCTACCAAAATTGTAGGGGTCTAAATACCAAAACTCACTTGTTTTATAGAAATGTACTAGCAAGTTGTCATAGTGTTGTTGCTATTTCAGAGAGTTGGTTACATGCAGATCTTTTCAACAGCGAACTATTCCCGCATAATTATACAGTTTATCGTAAAGATAGAACCACAGGAGCTCGTGGAGGTGGTGTTTTATTGGCAGTCGATAGCAACAAATACCAATCCGAACGCCTTGAATTGATTTGTCATGTTAATAAAATAGATGTTTTGTCAGTAAAGATATGGGGTAGTAATCATGATTCAAAAATCATAATACTTGTATATATTCCCCCATACACATCTGTTGATGAATATGATGAATTTTTCGAATGCCTAGAGAACATTAACGACCTTAGCAATACAATAATTTTAGGTGACTTCAATATTCCAGAACTTCAAGATCATTATGATAAAAAAGTTCAAACCAATTTGATATTACGTTTCAATAACTTTCTGAGCTTCTGCGATATGTATCAAATTAATAGAGTTAAAAATTATAATGACAGACTCCTCGATTTGATAATTGCTAGTAACGAAAACAATTGCAAAGTACTTACTGATGACGACCCACTAGTTCCGATTGATCGCCATCATCCAGGACTTATAGTACAAACTTCACCAGGGCCAACAGGAAAAAAATTTTCTTCTTCCATTAACCGGTATAACTTCAGAAATACCAATACTGAAAAACTTTGCAGATTACTCGGAGGAGTTGATTGGAATCAACACTTCAGCAACCTGAATGGCGTCGATCAAACATGCGAACGGTTTAACGAAGTCATACAAAATATAATAAAAAAGTGTGTACCCATGAAAAAATGCTGCTCCCGCAAGTACCCTACCTGGTATTCAAAAGATCTAATTCGTAAACTGAAAGTAAAAAATCACTACCTGAAAATGTATAGGCATCATAAACTACTTTTTTATCGTGAAAAATTCAGAGAGATGAGGCATTCAGTTAAACGCGAGTTAAGAGTTGGTTTTCGAAAAATAAGTTTTTATAAAGTTTATTTTATTCAATGTGTTACAAGCTTTTGGGAAGCAGATTTTGCTATTCCAGCTACATGATTGTGCCAAAACATATTGCTGTCCATTTTGACCCCCAACAAACGAAGCAGAAAACGGAATTGTCTGTCCTAATATTATTATATCCGCTTTAGAGAAAACCAATGCCTGGGTTTTCATGGAATTGGATTGAACCTGCTGACTTTCACCCCAATTCGAAATCACTGTTAGATCTTCAGTATGATATGCAACCCCCTGCTGCCGGTGAAGATGTGCATCCACAGCTGATGTTCTAGAATCCAAATGTAACGATGAGACAAGTGTGCTGTCGTCAGCAAAGCAATATATTGAATTCTTGTTGTTTTTTCAATAAGTCGTTGATATGCAATAAAAAAAAGGTTGGAGACAATATGGAACCCTGGGGAACACCAGCGTTGGTGGTAAAAGAGAGATATCCATCGACGGCCACATGCAGGGATCGTTCTTTCAGGAAGCTGGAGAGCCATACACAGAAATGATCCGACAAGCCATAGCATGAAAGTTTGGACAGCAAACCCTAATACCACACACGGTCGAAGGCCCTGGAAATATCAGCGCAGCAGGTTGAACTTTCAGTTCTTCATCTTGCTATCAACATAGCGATTCAGCGATCGAGAATGAAATTCAGGATAGCAGACCGTGGCTGAAGTGAACATAAAGTAACAAACGTTTCGTCTACTACTGCGGCAGCATGGGAAAGCTATTGAATTGCGAAACACGTGTTGAAGTTGCGGTTTTGTAAATTGTTTAGTGAAAATCTCATAATGAACTGTTAGGTACTTAAATACTTTGAAACTTTTGCACCCATTGTTAAGATAAACATGCACTGCAGGCAAACAGGTTTTAGATGAGACCTGTTTCACAGAATGAGAGCATAAGACATACGTCGACTCTGTCTACCACCGATTTCTTCATTTCAGGTAATGACCAGTTTTGCGATAGGACGATCTCCTATCGAAATCGACTCATTTCCGGATTTCAGAGACAAATACCCGTACGTGAATCAATCGTGCGGTAACGTTTTTGAAAACATTTTTTCTGAGTTCTTTTTGTTTGAAAAAAAATGAATTTCCGTCAGATAATTGATGAGTTATCACAAAGCACATTTCCAACCATCAGCTTGACTACACAATTGAGTATGATGTCCACCCACTTAACTCATTCACATGCTTGCTTTCAATAAAAAATGTAGCGGGTTCTTTTAGTATTTTGTCTCTCCTTTCTTATCCTCTTACTCTGAAGTAGGACGTATTCACAAGTAATGGAAACTCTTTATGTATACTTCGAAATTGAGCATGTCCAAAGAGCTATTACTCAAGAAGAATTCACTTACGGAAATCGGAAGTATATTAGACTTTCTCTTTCAAGTTCGATGGGAGACATAATATATACTGCAGTAGAATTCTATCTTCGAGGTAAAACGAATCTCCCCTCGCTATATCAAATTCGCGGTCGATTACAAGCCAACCAATTTCATGCACTAATATTTTTAGGTATAGGGATACTCAGAAAAATGAAACAAAAGTGAGTGAAAACGTTTCAGTCCACTTTGAGTATGGCGAGGATTAAGTTTTTCACCAATATAAGTAGCCTGTATTTAGTGAGGACGAAAAATGAATCCTTTCAACCATAACACCAGGAGATTCGTTGAGGAATACCAAGAGTCCTGAAACATCTGCGTATTGCATACCATTATAGCCTGATTCCTGAACTTCCTGCGGAAAGTTTCAAAAGTCGTTGTCATTTTCATTGACCGCATGTACATGTGTCCATTAAAAAACATTCTTATCGATTGTATTTGATCAAGTGGTCGAATCAGGAAGATCTTTGCAGGAAAATCAGGCAGGTAATTCAAATTTCTTTGAATAACAAAACATCCATAAGACTGATGATACCGATATCTATGAATGGAAAATGCTAATTTTTTCACAATTATAAGTTTTTCTTAACAATTTTGATTGAGAAGCCTGTCATTTTTTAAAAACATAGATCTCATGAACAAAACACATATAGACTGACTTTCTGCACTTTTACGTTCTACTCATAAGAACATTTATAATAATTTTTCAAAATGGATAACTAGTGGAAAAGAAAGTTTTTGGCTTTCTACTACTCCATATTGATACAAAAAAAGGATGAGTGAATCTTCCAAAGAAAGGAAAGTAGAAAGCCAAAAACGTTCTTTTCCAAAAATTAATCACTCCTAAAAATATAACTTCAATTCGGATAATTAGTGTTTTGAACAACCTTTCTGAATATACCCATGCAACTGTTTACATTTCATGTTTTAAAAACCAGAGCCCAAATCCAACGCACTCATGATTCTACGCCAGACAGCGCTGTTTTGGCACACCATAGGTCGCATCAGTGGTGCACCGTAAAGGATTTTACAAAAACTGCGACACGTGTCTCAAGCTATTGTATAGGGAAAGCTATTGTATAGCAAAACACGTGTCGCGGTTTTTGTAAAACCCTTCATAGTACAGAAAGATTATTCGTTCAAAAACTATCATTGATCAGATTCCTACGAATTCATGGTTTAATCATGCGGTTTACTCTCATTGTATTGCTAAATAACAAAATTACCATTAAAAAATGGAAATGTATTAATAAAATTTTGAGGTCTTGTGGTATTACTTTCGAAACTCACTGCAAACTGTATTAGTGAGTTTTGCCTCATCATTTCATTTCGGGAAAACATAAAATTACTTTTGAATACTCTTATAATGAGTTAAAACTATGACCGTGGTTAAAACCAACACACTATTTATCCTATATTATTTATAAAAATAATATCAATCAGAAATCGTTCTCTACAAAGCTCATCATGTCTGATTATTAATCAACATATCTGTTTTCTACCTTTATTGTCATAATTATTTGTTCAATTGAAGAATGTGGATTTTCACGGCAGAAAGTAACCGTGTAAAAGCTATTTTTTGTGACTTTTGACCATGGTCTGCAGGTTTTTATGACTGACGTTTCGTCTACTGCTTCGGCATCAAAGGCGATGAGATAACGATCGAAGTGCTCGAATTATTCTCAACCTAACCTAACCTTGTTTGTGTACAATTGACGATAGGTAGCCAGATTTCGTAAATTTTTTTCATGGATAAAGTACAAGCACTACAGGAAAATCCTTAAGGCGCTCTCAGAGCGGTGCCTGTGCGAAAGTAGTGACTCACATTGGATTTAAATCGCTGGAGAACAAATCCATTTGGGAAAACGTTCTGAGGAAGTTCATTCCACATAAACTCAGTTCTCCAGATGAGAACTGAGTTCTTAAACAGTGAAGTTCAAGGTGTACTGAGTTGAACCTCAAAACGATGAGCAGCCACAGTCCGTCGCGTATTTCTGATATCTGTATCACTCTTGGTGGAATCAAATGTGCCAAATCACTTGAACACTTCACGTGAAAGCATCTATAGAAGAGAGACAAATCTTCAACCTTTCTTCGATGTTCCAGAGTAACAGGGTTGCAAGTGTGCGATATTCACTGCTTCTTCAATTCTATTGAAATTATCCCTGTGTTTCTGAAATTCTATTGCCTCTTCATATATCCTTGGATAGTAATTTCGTTTATCTTAGAATAAGATGATTACCTGGTCTTTCGAGTCCAAGTAGTACAGGAACGTCATTTTCATACATGATGAAATTTCTAGACTTCGTCCATGCTCACACCACTGCTTTTGTTAACCAGCATTATCGGAATCAACTACAACGTTACTTCATCCAGTTACTCTATAGTCAAAGTAAAAGTTGCCGTACAGAAACGTTACAAGTTACAAAAGATACTGAAACTCCACGCTTTCGGTATTGTATCATTAAACGTAAATACCTTCCATCACTCACACACAACCACATTTCGTTAAATATAATATA
>WOGO01002637.1:0-15503 GCA_015342085.1 Leptinotarsa defecta | reverse complement strand
AGGTCATTGTTCTGCAAAGTTCGCAACTAGGTACGTTTCTCGATGTCTCGTCAACTTTGAATATCGCTCCGCATCAATCACCGACAATTAGCTGCCAAATTAGGTGTAATATTCTCATGAGTGGGACAAAGAAGTTCAACAATGATATTAATCATTTTAATTCGTGAACAGTAGCCTAGACCATTTCCGACATTTCCAAATTTGAATCAGTAGTAAAAAAATTCAGGCAGGAGCACAGTGTGTTTATTTAGTGAGTGTGAAAATACGAGTTCTGGATTATTTTTCATTACTATTACCAACTATTGGGGATTGAATTGCCGTGTTCCATTTTTAACAACTGGTGTTGTGAGCTTAGTTGTTATTACCTCTTTTAAAAGGGATACAAAGCTAAACTCAGACTCTAAGGCCACCCTTCATCAAAATTATGGATAAAATAGTTCTTTTTCGTTTTACGCTATTGGATAACGTAATAAAAAAATTTCTAAAATTCGAAAGCCTGACAGTTCCGCTACTCCCTGGAAGTTGGGAGAGTGCGGTTTCAACTTCCCAGGTTGCAGCCAAAAAGGGAGGAAAGCTAACGAATCTGATGAGTACCACTATTTTTTTCTTTGATTATTGCCTTTTTCTTCTGACACCCCATTTCGTTACTAGCCAAGTTATTTGTAGTTATTTTGAAGCTAACTTGTTTAACTATATAAATAAATTAGACTTGTTGCAACCTCTAGTACGTACAGGGCTAGGTATTAGTATATTAGAAAGTGAGTTTTGTAAAGTCACATAATATAGACGTTCTCTCTCTTTCTCCAAAAAAAAGGTTGCAATAATTGAACTACTTAGGAAATACGAACCACCCGTCTCCACTGAGCTAACCAGTGCTCTACCCTACCTCAAATACTGGCTTTCGGTAGAGCACTATAAAATTTTGATACGGTTTCACTCTTCAGAGTAACAACTAATAAAACTCTTACACATTATATAAAGACTCCTTCTGAATTTGACCAATGGCATGGGTTATGTTGTCTTTGAGGACCGCTGTGGTTTGTGGCTTAATAGCATACACTTGCAACTTGAGAAAACCCCACAAGAAAAAGTCTAACGGGGTCAAATCGCACGATATTGGTGGCCAATTCCCATCGACCCCACGTGAGATGACTATGACCTCAAATCGATTGTGCGGAATATCCAGTGTGGCATGAGCTGTGTGGCACGTAGGGCCGTCCTGTTGAAGCCACATATCGTTGGTGTCCAGATTATCCAATATCCACACCAAACAATGAGTTTTTTGGCATGCATTGGACGCTCTTGGATCTCACGTGGATTATATCGTTCCAAATTCGACAGATGCCAACTGTTCCAGAACCCATTTAGCGAACACACGTCGTTGTCTAAGGTCGTTTACATTCAGTTATTGAGTCGGATGAATTTTGTACAGGTACAGGCCTGAGACACGACGCAAAATTTGCGAAGATGTGGTCTGAGAAAGGCCGAGTGCTTGTGATCGACGCGAAATCGACTGTTGCGGATTTTTCAGCACACTCTCACAGAGAGCGGCGGTGTTTTCGGCATATCTTGCGTTTTGTCGACGTACCCATATTGGTCAATCATTTACTGAACCACTGGACTGGAATTCATACACCATATTGCCAATAGTACTTCCAAGTATATTCAACTATTCTAGAAAGATAGACATATGGCATCGCTGACTTTTTTGTAGACGACTGAGAGGTGAATATATACAAAGATTTGTATGGATTAGGAAGCGTTTTCCATGAAAGCTTTCCATGTATAACAATCTCAACCAGTTTACACAAAATAATACTAAATTATATAAGACGTCGATTGATGAAAATCATATTATCGTGCTCAGTCAGACAGAAAGACAAACGCATCAGAAACTTCGTTTCATATTATGTAGTGATGAAGTTATTTTTGTGGGTGAACATTTCAATTCGCTCATTTTTACACTTGAGCAGATTAAGATTTGGCAGATAATAACCTCAAAAGTTTGAAGAAATGGTTGGTTGTCCAGAAAAAAGTATATCAAAAACTGAAAAGACGTGTGAGTTGCTTTTCAGCCATTTTCTATATTTTGAAGACGAGAGTGATTTGAATAAATTGGGAGGCGAAACCTTAAATTATCCAGTTGAATTAGATGTAGTTATTGAAAATTATGGTGAATCGCTTGATATGAATTTTCAGTAACAATTTGAAATCTTCTGTAATGAAAGCGTCATAACATTAATTTGTGATTTTTCCAAAAATAATCAATTCCGTTTGATATTGACTTGAAAAATAACAATAGTGAATTGCATGTATTTCCTGTAAGTAAACACACGCTAAGCGGTTTTGTTGATGGAAATTATATATTACAAAATTTGTATATTCAGCAGTATGTGCTATTTATTTTACCTTCATATCCGGTTAGCCCGATACAGAATTTTGTATACGGGAATCCGCTTTGTTTGCTGAGTTGAATAAATATAAAGTATATTAGATTGCTTTCGAGGGGATATTATGTAACAGCCGTAACGGATCTGTACAGTGTGTAATTATATAACATTAATGAATTCTATAACATTATTTCTCAAATATATATAGTTTGAAAAACTATAAACACGCTTTTAAAGAACATCGAACTAAATGGTGGAAAATATTTTTTTAAATAAGCTTAAATCAATAACGAACGAAAAATACTAGTATTATTATGAAAAAAGCGACGGTCTCTTGATAGAACTATATAATTTGACGTCCTGTGGACTCGTGGTTTGTCTTTGCTGGTTGCTCTGATGTTATTATTAAAAAATTGTTGAAAATGGAATTTCATCAATGAAATGATTGATTCTTGTATTACGATGAATCATAACGGGATACTCAATTTTCACAGATCTGCTAGATAGTGTTTAATTTTCACTTACTGCTGCTGATGCTGACTTCGTTGTTGAAATTTTCGCCAAGAAGAGTATTGCAAATCTGATGTTTGGTAGTAGCGTTTTGGAGGAAAATACTTTCAACATCAACACCTTCACCATTTTACAAACAGAAGTTCCTCCGCTAAATTATACAAACATGATCCGCCAAGAAGGGATACGTTTATTACTTTTTTTAAAATCATTGAGTTTCTTCAGTAGTTGCCACAACATGATGATTAACTTTTTTTGGTGACTTCCAGCATAGGAGGCGAATAACTAGAAACACGCGGTTCGCTTTCCTTTCTGAGTGTTATATCCGCGAGCTAACCTATTTTAGATATATAATTATAAATACTCTTCAACTATTCCGTTTTGTTGAACGGAATTTCCATAAGTACACCATTGATTTTCAATAACTGCAGCATTGTGTGAGTGTCAGATTCTACATAAATCAAAATCGCAACTTCATTAGTTGAAAACTTATTCTCATTTGTGAAAAGGGAAACTTCAACTCAAATCCCATTACGCTTCCAGATGGAAGTGTAGTACTTCATCAAACCTCGATATTCCAAGAAATTAAACGTCATTATTCATTTTCCAGAAGGTTCCCGCTTCCGTGTTGCTTCCAGTTCGCACTATTGTTCATTAGACCATATTTCAACGAAACTGTTGGGAACGCTTTATTTCTCATTGGTAAAACCTTTCACGCAATCTGCAGCCTTTCAGAAACATTCGCCGGCTCCATAAATGCAGTTTAGTATTCCTGCAGCGTTGCGTTTCGACATCGAAAAAGTCGGTTCGACTAACGGAATAATTAGAAAAATTGTAAACATGTTGCTGCTTTTTCCTGAAAGCGTAATGAGGCTAAATCGAATGAATGGAAACGGTGGAAAATGCTAAAATAAGGATTAATTAGATGCAGACATATAATTTCCTTATGGCTTCTAGCGTACACGGTTTGTAAGAAAATTGTTTCTGTGGCGATGAAAAATTATAGAGATTTTACGATTTCTCGACTATCAAAGACTTTTTTAATATTTTGATAATTTGAGAGTAATGACGTAGACTTATACTCTTCAAATGAGGGTGTGAACAAGAGCATATCAAAATACATAATCTTGAAAATAAGTTACGAAATATTGACTTGTAAGCCACAATTTGTTTTTAAAACATCAACTCCTTCACCATTTTACACATAAAGAGTTCTTCCGCCAAATTGTGAAAAATGATTCACCAAAAAGGGATAATGTTTGGGAGTAGTGTTTTGGAGCAATATAGAGTTTGTAAGAAGATTGTTTCTGCAGCGAGGAAAAATCGTAGAGATTTCACGACTTCCCGAATATCTAAGACTTTTTTATATTTTGTTATTTTTCGCACTGGAGAGTGACATCTTTATCATGTGGCGTAGATTTGAATTTTTCAAATGAGGGTGTGAACAAGAGCGTATCAAAATAATCTTGAAAATGAGTTATGAAATATTGACTTCTAAGCCACAAGTTGCAGCAGTTAATGATGCTACTTTTTAAATATTTAGCCTTCGGAGTCAGGATAATTCAGATACAATTTTAAATAGTCAAGTGAGATTTCTGTGTGGAATAATCAGAAAACATTTGTTTGAAAGTAGCTAACACTGTTTCATGGTGAATTTCACTAGTTCGGACTTTCAATGTCTAATATTATAATAATAATAACTTTCTGTATCTGTATCTGTAGAGTAGGGAGGGTGAGCGTAGACCCACAGCACTTAGGCCACATGTGACCAATTGTACATCCTCACGGAGAGTTGTTCTCCTAGGTTATCTCCATCCTGTCCTTTCCAGGAAGGTGAACAGGTCACTAGGAGACATCTCCTTTATATTGGCAGACGAAAAAAATCAAAATTAAAAAAGAATACAAGTTACTTCACGAAAATGACTATTTATAGGTCATTCGAATGCTTCCGCCTATCTCTTTCCTATCCCCGCTTCATCGTTTCAATGGGAGTTGACTGTTTTTCCGCTCCATCAAACGTTTCCATATGTTCCGTATCTCTACGCTAGCTTGGCTGAAGGCGTCGTTGGACAACCTATATGAAGCATCTTTGAACTATCTCTCGAACCAGTGTTCCTTCACGTGGATGATCCCAGCTTGGGACCACTTGATGTTAAGCTAAGTCCAAATATGCTCTGGCATTCCCGATTTGCTGGTTTCTCCTCACCGTGTGTTTCTTTTGTGCTCGGTGATGTGGAGTCTCAACGGCTTATTAATTTCACCGATATAGGATTTGCCGCATTCACAGGGTGAGCAATAAATGCAATTCTTGGAATTGAAGTAAGAGTTTGTTGGCTGGTTTTCGTGAGGCTGCTACGGATGGTGCTTCCGGATCTGAAGTAGGTTCTGATGTTGTACTTGGACCCAATGCTTTTGATCCTTTCCGACAATCCTCTGATGTAGGGAAGTACACGTACTGGTTGTGGCGGCTTCTCTTCCTTGTGAGTCTCTTGCTGTCTTCTAGCCAAAATCTGTTCCGCCGTCATTTTGAGGTAATTATTCCGTTCATGATCTTTTTCGATGATGTCTAGTTCCTTCAAGAAACCTTCCTTCGTATTACAGAGTCCGAAAGCACGATCCACTAAAATCTCGATGACTTCTCTATTGACAGATTGATGGTGGTTGGATTCTAGATTAGATCCTGTTCCGTGTGAGTGGGTTTTCGGTATACAGACGGTATACAGGTGATGAAAGGTTTTACACTGAAAGGTGTCTAGTTCTGTATTCCCATGGTCCGGTTCTATACTATGAAGGTGTCGTCAACGTATCTCAACCAGACTCAGATTCTTGTGGGCTTCTTGAATTCAGAGTTTCAACCCACTATTACTGGTGAAAGTGGTGCAACTATTGTCATTCTTACGTAAGGAATCGTCATTCAGTTGGCAATAGCAGTTCTATAGACAGCATCCCAGTAAGTCTATGATAACTTCTACAGGTAAGTTCGTTCTATCTTCCAGATACTCATATTCGGATAGCTTCCTCTGTATGATTTGAAGTGCTTCTTCGATAGAAACGTTGGTTTAAAGGATTTCCACATCGAAACCCTGATTGATTGATCTTGCTCCGTGACTTCGAGTGCCTTCAGTAATTAGACATAATGCCTTGAATTCTTGACGAAAGATAAAGTTTTTCCTTAATGAAACTAATGATCGCTCTCAGCGAAACACCTTTCTTTGTAGTCCAAATAGGGGAGTAGTCCAAATAGGGGAGGGGGCTCACTGTGCTGCGGTGTTAGCAATTATTTTTCCTTTTCCAAAGAAAAGACTTGACGTTTTTTCAAAGTGTGGTACAACTTCCTTTCAATTGATGCAGTGGGGTTCTGTACCATCTTCGTGTATTGCCCCTTCTGGAGAACATCTTCGACTTCCTGTTCGTAGAGATTGGTATCCACCACAACAGTAGCACAGTAGCGTTTCCCTCATCTGCAGATAGGACCTTGATGGTGTTATTTCGTCATAGGCCGTTCAGAGCATTTCGTTTTTTTTTCGCTGATGTTGAATGTTGCAAATGGTTCTCGATCCTGCTGATCTCTGATTTTCCATGTAAATTCTTCTGCCTCGGTCAGACCAATGAGGGAACTGGTGATTCTCACTGCAGTTAATATCCAAAGTGAGCACAGATATTGGCGTAATGGCAGAGTTCAGACCTTTTCTGCAACAAGGATTTCTCTATGTTTGTGACCGTTATCAATTGTCAAAGTTCGGAAGTCCCAGTTGGAAAACCCTATACATACTTGGTTCATTTTTTTCCTAGTTTTGGTGATGGAAACTCGACTTTGAAATCATCTAATGATTCCTCATCGATATAGTATGGAAGAAACACTATTTGGCGACTCTTACCAGAAACTCAAGTTGATCAAACTATTTTCTTGCCAACGGTAAACCATTTCTTTCAGGATTGTAGGAGGGATTGTGCTCAGAAGTTCACTTTGATCATCTTTGCTTATCTTGTGATTTGGAATTCAGTTTTATTAACAATATTCCATTATCTAACGAATGAGTATTCATTATTTATTCTGCATGATGATAATTTTCGAGAAATGTGAGCTATCACAGAGCTACAGCTCTACAGAAAAAAACTTGTGTAAGATTTACAGATTTCTGACAATAGGTTACTGTGGAATTGTTTTTTTCTTCTTTTTTTCGAACGTTTCCCAGAGAAAGCCAAAACATATGGGGTTACTAAAAAATTGGTTCGGTAAGAGGTCACAGTAATTGTAACAGTTATCAGTTATTTTTTTTAAATTTTGGTGGCATCAATTTCTAGTATCATATGCCACTTCGGATAAAAAGTATGATATGATAGTAGGTATTCTATTTCCAATCCAGAGACAATAAAATAAAATCGTAGCCAAGTTTTTTTTTTATTAAAAAAACTACCGTCACAACTCCACTCCAGTATCTGATGCCTCAGCAATGATTCGCAGCTCAAAACGGGTTTTTCAGTTAACCAATAGGAGGTTCAGGTAATGACATCGCTGCAACTGGCAATTCCATCTAAATTGTATCTGCCAACTTGATTAATAGCCATTGGGATTTTTCGATATCCTATTGATGAAGGCCTTCACTGAAGCTGAATAATTCGATACGTATCCAGGAAAATACCCAAAGAGGATATTAGTATGCCCGGCGACCAACTCCGCGTTTTGAATTCAGTCTGGAATGAATAAAGTTTTAATCTGATAGAGTATATTTACAAAAACCAGACGATGGCCTGTGTGAGGAAGATAATGTCTGGACTACTCGGGAAGGATTGCTCCGGAAGAGTTGACTAAAAGAAGAGAAAGAAATACTGAAGGATTCAGTACGTGCCAAATCATGACAGTTCGTGAGATAAACATACGAAGTATAGTTTTAGAGATGCCGCTCTGAACTGGCTCAAATCATTTCTGTACAAACGTACATTATATACAACTGATTGATATCGGAAATATAACTGGTCGTCATGTATACATTGATACAAAGTTTTTATTGTGGGATGATGTATTTTGAGACACCCTGTACACATTGAGAAACCGCACGTTGAAGTGTTTAACTGTCAATTTTTTTTCTTGAGTCTGATTCATCATTTTCAATTCATCACTTTCGCCCTTCCAATATACAATTTTCATCGAGTCGTATTCCTAACCCTTCATGCTGAATTTTCAAACCGGAAACGCTACATTGCCCCATAAACAACGGTTTATTTTACAACCGACAATACCGAAACCGCGCTAGCAACGTATCACTTCGATACCATCCCCATCTCTCTTTGCATCGTGTCTCTTACTCTTACACACACGTACACCTTTATCTGAAACATCAATTCTTTCCCAAATCTAAGTATATTTTCATATCTTCTACAAGGAACTGATGTTACAATTTCCCTAACATTCTACGGAAATCCAAAAAATGTGGTCAAGTCAATGAGTCAATTTCGGTTCCGACAAAACAATCGCTATAAATATCAACCATTCGCAATCATACCAAACATTTTACGTTGGTGCCGAGGCTAAGGACATTGTCTACCACGTCGACTTCCTGGGTTCATATTTCACATCGATAAGTTTTTTAAATTTAATTTCACTTAGCTGCCGATTATCACTAGGAGCACGTGACTGGTGCGCGACAAGGGGGCTCAGGCTGAAGGCCTGAGCGGTGAGGCGGAGTCCCAAGGGGGCCTACGCTCTTTGAATTTCTCCGATACTCATTCCATCCTTCTCTGCATCGATTACGTCACACGTTTCTCTCTTACACTCACTAAAGTCTCTCTCTGAAACACTTACTAACGACGCACGATCTTAAAGTGGGCCAGAAGTCTCTTTGTTCTTCTACTATTATTTGAGAGTCCCTCAAGGATCAGGACCAGTACCCTTTTTCTGTTATGTAGCTCTTATTGTTGGAAAACACTCCCATTATCATTGAATTTTCCGTTGCGTTTCCCCAACGAAACATCACATTGGGAACCACAGTGACTTTTCTGATAAATCGTTTCACTATTATCCGTACCTCATTGCACTTATCAACAGCAGAAATCCTGGAATCTAGTTCAGCAACATCATAACCTGCTTTCAGTACGGTATCGGAAATTTCATTGTTCCATTCGTTTAGTTTTTTGATTTTCTGGTCCAACTCTCTTCCAACTCAACTATATTTGGCCCTGTTTCTGCTACCATATCCATCATGGTATTGTGAATTTTTATAGAAGCTATTCAATCAGTAGTTCTAGTGGAAAACTATCGAAAGAAAAAATGTAAACTTGCTCACCCAACCCACTAAGAGCATTTAAAATTTTCTGCACAACAAATATGGCTTTCAAAACCAACAAAAGCTTTAACAGTTTCAGAAAAATCTAGAGTGTATAAATTATCATATCATATGTTTTTATATAGGTCAAACCGAAAGAACATTCGAAGCCCGCATAGAGGAACACATATATAGCTTCCAGAATGGAAACATTTACTCCACTTATGCCACTCATTTAATCACAGAGGGACATAAGTTCGGTCATAAATTGAAGCCCTTCATTTTCAGAAGAAAGGTTAAAAACTTAACTCCCAATATCTTATGAATTGATCTTGAAGATGTTTTTTCTATGTTAGCCAAATCATCAAACGTGAGCATTCTGACCTGAAATCAATTTAGTTAGGAGCAAATTGTGATTGGTCACTTCAAAGGTGGCTAGATCTGATTTTGAATTCTGTCATTTGTTAGGTGGTAGGGTTGGTCTGTTTTTTGTGTTATCTTTATGTATTGAGTCACTTCTGAAGATGGAAACAATTATTATCATTGTTAAATATAAATTTCAACATAGAAAGTGGAGCAATAAAAAAAATTTCATAAATTTACCTACTTAGGCTTGTTCTCTGAAAATATTTGAGTCAATATGTGGTTTATTATCCTTGTACCCAGAGATATCAACCTGCCTAGGAACTTATGCGACTGTATTTCAAGCACAAGTCAATGAAAATATTCTCGGACAGTCAAGCGGCGTTGACGGCTCTTGGCTCCTACCGTGCAACGTCCAAATTGGTAGCAAATTACCAAAAAAGACTCTCCTCTATAGGAAGACTTAACAAATTGTCTCTGGTCTGGACTCCTGGCCATACTGGCCTCGAAAGCAATGAGGGTGTTGACTCCCTTGCAAAGAAGGGGGCTGCAAGCAGCTTCATCGGACCAGAACCTGTCATTGGCATCGTTTTAGGCTTTGGCAAACAAAAATTGAACAACTATACTTCTGGCAGAATCTTCCAGGATTGGCTCACTCCAAGCAGTTTATTCACCTTTCGGAGCTTGATACCAAATAGTTGTTGAACTACAGTATGGATGAACAACGATGTCTAACAGAACTTCTTAGAGGTCACTGTCATTTGAATCATTATATATAGAGATTTGGAAACAGCACAGCACATACTTTGTGCCTGCTCCGCTGAGGACTGAATCAAGTTTTCAGAGTTTGGTAGAGCTGTACTCACCATCTGACCTGAAAAACCACTCACTATACAAACTAATCAGCTTCATTGAGAAGCTGAGTTCATTTGGTCGAGTGTGAATAGGTATGAGCCACAATAAACCCTTGCGGATTGCGGTGGAGGGTTAAATAAACCCACTCACTTTGGACCTAACCTAACCTAGCCTAGTATGTTGGTTCCCGAATTGATTCAACGTGTTTGGATTTTCATTTATTCTAATGTTTCAGACAGAAGTACTAACCAATACTCTTGGAGCAACGGTAATGTGATAATTTTGTTAGGAGCATCGTACATTTTATATTCCCCAGAGAATGATACATCGCCGTTGATGTAGATGTTCATATGTTCGAAAGAAAAATGAACGTAGGTGAAATTCCTCAAGTAGGATGCCTGGAATGCAAATGGAAAGTTGGGAAATAAGTCGCCGCATGGATGATTGTGAATGTCGCTAACAAAGAATGATGTGGGGTATTATTTAAAGTTCCCAGACAGTTCCCAATTATTTTCAGCAGTTTCTCTATTAATGGTAGTAGTTCCATAATTCACCGAAACAAAGAGGCAAATTACTTTCAAATGTGGACACATTTGAATACGCAGTATACAGTGAATTAGAATAATTGTAATAACACACTGAAAAGAAAATAATTTGTATCATTGAGAAAATCATAACTTGAAATTGAATGAAAAGAACTGAATCTTCAATGACATTTTATAATAATGTGAGATTATATAGGAGTTAATTCGGATTATTAACAGGCAATTGAAATTTTTCATCCAGTTGAGGTATTTAAATTCCCGATTTTTATTGGTAGCCACTCTTGTTGTCAATATATCATAATAATATCTTGGTATTTTGTCATTTCTACTTTAATTCTGGCCAAACACTCAAATTTTTCATACAGTAAAATATCTTCTAGCCCAAAAACATAATCCCATATTCTCCTTCTCTCACATCCCCTCACCCCTCCTCTCTCCACTCCCTCCACATTTCAATCACACACAATGCTCAAATATATGAACATGAGACCGCAGAGCCGGTACCCAAACTACCCGTCACGTATTTTTTTTTGATTCAATGAAATTGCTACTATTCTCGTATTGATAGACAACTCCAGAGCTTTCAATAGAGTATGTCATCAGCTTTCTGTTGCTTTATTGAGATATCTCAGATTCGCGACCTCTTCTGCCGGTCTGGTTCATAACTATTCGAACAGCCGTACCCAATGTGTTATTTTTCCGATTCTTTATTCTTCTTTCATTGTATACACTTCATTGAGTACCAAGAGTAGGTGATAGCATAAGTTGATAATGATAAAGGTTAATGTGAACATATTGTTATGAAAATGGTTGAATGGAAGAGCAAGTTCTGATTGCGTAACAAAAATGACAAGATCAGAATCTGGATTCTGTCTTCTAGCAAAAATGAAGGAGAAACTATTCAAGAATTGTCTGTATTGTTGGTAATCATAGTGGAGTTTGAAACGAAGATTTTTTCTTAAATTTTTGTGAGTTTTGGGGCTCAGTTTTCAAATTTTCTATCATATTATCGGTGTGAAGAGAATAATCAGCGTATTAACCCCTTCGGCTGCTAATAGTCCTGGACTATAGGTATTTTGATCGTCAAACTATTGTATTTCAAACGCCCACAAAAATATTCATGGGGATTTGCAAGTCCCTGCCTTCCATCCTAATTTGAACACGAATAAACTCATCATGGAACTTGTTTCCATTAAATGACATGAGACTTTATGAATTATTCTCAATCTAATATCTCCCAAGTAAATAAATAAATCTCCCGCGTTCTTTGATGAAAGCGCCACTCAGCGGCCGCCGTATCCACTTTGAATATTACAATTTTGCTGACGAAATAAGTTCCTAAACCCTTTTTACATAAAATATCGTGACAGGTAAACCCCGTTAGGAGAAACCATATTTAGAATCACGCAAAGGGTCTTTTGATGACGAATCAGAATATGCATGAAGTCGAGTTTCATGTACGTATGTTTCCTTTCACGAAGTTATGAATATTTGGTGTATTTGCGTTTGCGTTTGGTGATTTAACGAGCATGCTAGATGATCGCTGTGACATTGGCAGAGGTTTTGTCACACAGAGAACATAAATTCATTCCACACATATTCTGCAAATATTTGAAATGATACAAGTGACACTCCAACACCACAGATTTCTAGACAGGATTGTCTGGCCATCTGTGGTGCCATTAGTACTACATCTACAGCGGTGGTGCAGGTGTTTCCAATTGCAGGCCCAGCACAGAGATATCAACTCGCCTAGGAACTTATGCGACTGTATTTCAAGCACAAGTCAATAAAAATATTTTCGGACAGTCAAGTGGCGTTGGAAACCTACAACAATACAGTAAAATAGATATACATACATCATGCCCATTGAAAAATGACATTTATGTGAAGGTATGACATTTGTCAAACCAAAAAACTCCATTAATGTTTAACTTTTTTCGTCGATTTATATGTTCAAATAATTGTTTTTTACTCATTTTTATTGTGAGTATGATTTGTAATTTTATTCATTGGCAAGAAACCCACAACTCAATAAATTATAGGCCCTGAAGAAGCTTCTCACTAGAAGCGAAAATTGGCAAAGTAAAGCAGAGTTTTTGCTCTCAGGGAGCGAATCAGAAAAAAAAGTTGATGTCGTTGGAACTTAACCTTCATCTATTTCCTCTTCCTAAATTATTTTTTTCATGGAGTGCACGTGAGTTGGTTGGTGTACACAGGGCACTGCGTGGTTGGGGCAGTGTCCACTTCCCTCCTTTCTTTCCATTCCGGTAAAATATCTTGTGAACACTTCATTCCACATCATCCCCACTCCTCCCTACTAACTCTCAAAAGTATAAAAGTAGTAATTATCTGATGGAATATTCAGTTGATCACCCACCTTCAACATGGAAGCTGATTTAACTACAAAGCCATACAAGCTCTCGGAGCCCCAGTTATCATACTACATGTCTCTCCAAGAAGGTTTCATTAATTCGACCACTGCACCTCACAGGCTTGGATTTGATTACATGAATAATGATTATAGAATGTAGGTGCAGCATGTAACCGGTAGCGATGAAGCGGACGTTTCTGATGGGGAGTATCCGGATCCTAACGGATAGTGGGATCCTGATTATTTGGACGATGACCCTCTGCCCTGGGGAGATTATGACGATGAGTCCGAGGAAGTCGAGGATAGTCCTCCACCATCCCCAATCCTCATCGAGGATGATCCTCAACCATCCCCTTTCCCGGTTGATGAGGACGTCAATTCAGATGATGATATGTAATCGTTTCCTCGTTTCTCCCACCCTCAATCCTTTCCTTCCACGGAGTACACACTTTTTGGTTGGTGTAGCCGGGGCACTGCGAAAGTTGCCTCTCCCTCATTAGTTTTTCATAATAATCACTCTGAGTTTCTCATAATAATCACTCAGAGTTTCATGAAGATTGTCATTCTTGTTGCCTTCGAATTTCAAACACTGAATTGTTCTACATACATAGTTTGTTGATTTTTTTTCTAAGTAAAAAGTAAATTCTGACAAAAAAAATCTGCTTCTGCTTTTTTTCAACTATTATGCTGACATAACTACAAATTAGTCTGTTTGAAATGGAATTAAAGTGAATTTGGTTGAATGAAAATCATAAACACACCTATTAGGTGTTCACCTTTCAATTACAGGTGATTTATATCCGCGGATAAAACCGATTACTTGTATGATTTTTGGTATTTCGAAACTATTTATTCAGCGAAGAATAATAGATTCCACAGTTTTAGAAAATTTATAATGAAATTCCAATTCATTACATTCTATTTTATATTTCATCAAATACAATCAAGCCATTTCACATATAAACGACGTTCTTTTCGTTTCAGAACTCGCTCCACCAAATATGTATTAGGATAATGGGTTTTATTCAATTCCATACCATAAAATGAACCTTTAATTGGCTGTCCCTTTTCATCTTCGAGCGCATAAGTTACAAGCTCTGTTCTATTCACTTTTACAACTTTGAAAAGTTCAGTTGTAAAGTTTGCCGCATAACCTTTTTCGAATATGACTTTATACTTACTAATTCGCACCATATCTCCAGTTTTAAATTTTTTTTTTTTGCGTTTTCCATGCTGCTCCTTTGATCTTGCATAAACTGTCAATTTTGTGGATGGTTTTACCTCTGCAGACTTCATGCCGATGGTACGATGAACATTGTTGTTATATTGACTGGTAATTTTAGGAAGAATATTCAACCAACTGTAATGGCCTTGAAGTGTAAATTGTCTATAAAGCCAACTTTTCAACGTCCTAATGAACCTTTCCGCAATTGCAGCCTTATTTTGTGCTGAATGTTGAGTAATGATTGATACGGTGCTCTCTCATTAGCGATGAAAATTTCGAATTATAAAACTCGATACCATGATTAGATTGTAAGTTCCTTGGGACATGCTTCGCATCTTTCAACACACTCGCCATAGCTGTAGAAACTGAATCAGCAGTTTTATTTCTCAATGGTCTTGACAATACATACTTCGAATAACAGTTGATTACTATGAGGATGTAACTATGATCGTCATTTTCTTCAGCATATGGTTGCATTTTTATCAGATCCATCTGCCACTAGTCATAAAATCCCTTCATTATTGTCTTTCGACGGGGAAAATTTCGACGCGCCGGCTTATGTATTTCCTTCACAACCTGCCATTTTGCATCACTCATATTACTCCTATATGGCTTCTTCAAAGTGGTGAAGTTAAGGATTCAAATCGCTACTGTTCACGTGCAGGTTTAACGACTGACTGTTTAACTTCAACTCGCTCAGTAAAAGTATCAACCAACTCGGTTATAACACCAATTCGCTTTTCCACATTACTCAATCGATCAGCTAATGCAGAAGTGATGAGTGCATTTTTGTCAATGAAGATTCGCAAATCGGTATTTTTTGAATCAATGTTTTTTCTGACGTATCGTAGCGCTGGCGCAATGAATTCTTGGAAATACTTCAGGGTTGACTCCTTGGCTTCTCTAATGTGATCGTCAACATATCTTTTAGTGACAGAGTCTTCACCGTCTACAGGTTCACCAACATTCTCCAACCGC
>WOGO01002636.1:0-15504 GCA_015342085.1 Leptinotarsa defecta | reverse complement strand
TACATTAATTTTCGGCGTTGAAACTCGGATTTATTGCGCATTAACTGCGCCAACAAAGCATTGGAAATGTTCATTCGAACACATTTTTGGTCTAACGTGCGTAAAGGCATCACTCAACGCGCGGACAGCTTTCTCATGCCTAAATGTTGACAAACACGTTCTTTTGACATGTTCATATCCCCTGCTATCTCTCTCAATTCAATTCAGCGGTCGTCTAGCCCCATTTCGTGAACTTGACGATGTTTTCGTCGTCATGGTTGCAGTTTTTCGACGTCCCGAACATCCATTGTCTCCCAAGCTCTTATGGCCACGTTTGAATTCACCTGCCCTCTGCCACTGTGGTAAATGATGGTGCAGATTCCCTATGCATAGAGTCCAACTCATCTTTGATTTGCGTAAGCGTTTTGTCTGTAAAACCAAATATTCAATGACCGCTCGATACTCGATTTTGTCCATTTTCATGAAAACACTCACATCAACTCACTCACATCTGTTGACAGTTACTCATTTTGGTGAGTACTCACTTCGGTGAGTAACTGTCAACATATGAACAACGAACTTTAGTAGCTTTTATTCACGAGTGCTGCTATCTTCATGTTGAGGCCGGAAACATTTCACATCACTTTCGTACAAAAGGAGGAAGAAAATATATTTTTTGAAACATATAGGTATCATCATAAGTTATATTTTTCAGTTGACTGGATCTCAAAGCTATACTAAGGCTAGCCAAGATATTGAAAAAAGAAATTTTTTCTTATCTGGAAGTGAACTTTACATACCCAAAAATACTCAACAAAATGAAGTCATTCTGTTTGTGTCAGCCTTCAAATTTCACGATTATTCATTTATTTCACTGGTCATGTGGTCATTATTATCATTTTATTGTTATTAATTTATTATTATTAATATTGTTGTTAATCTTTTGGAAGGCATTAATATTTTTTTATGTTTCTAATATAGGTCAAGAAAAGACTTCGAGATTGGACTTTTTCAAATTTTTTCATTGTTAGATCAATTGTGGTTCAAACAAAACTATAACAATAATGATTGTTGTCCTCCTTCGTTGTCCTTAAATTAAGTCATGATATTTGTAGTCGACATACATTTCGAATTTTCACTGAAAATTAAATAATTTTTTATCATTCCTTGATGTGAAAATTCTCAACAAATATGGAAACTTCACTAACAAAAATCCTGTTCGTTTCACTTCCACTCCAGTTACCTTCTCGAATGACTATAAATCATTCACTTCGGTTTGCTTTCCCCATTCAGTCTGTTTTACTATTTGTAAGTCATGATTTCCTGAAATATAGAATTATTTATTAATCAATAATATTAACATAAATCAGCAGCACATTGTGGTTCTGGTCAGATGACCTTGATATGGAAGTATCTAGCATCACCACAAATGTAGAAGATATAACAAACACACAAAGAAACTGATTTATTGAATGATGAACCACGTCAATACCTCACGAAATTTGGAAAAATTGGACCTATATTTTCAGGTGATGAACCCAATGCTCATTATGATTCTATTACTTGTTTTTCTCTGCTATTTAGAGAATTTTTCGTTCATTTATATCATTTATTATCGTAATTTTTTTCTCAATTCGATTATTTTAAAACAGATTCTATATCAATTGTCTTAAGTTCAATTCCAACAATTGGATCTCCGTTTCTGAGACATAATAATTCACAATCTGTTTGACTCAAGACTCTTTTGTAATTCCTCCATATGTACAGTTTGAAAACCAATATCTTCCAGAGGACCATCTTCTCTTGCTGAGGCACTTTTTGAATGGGCATTAAACTTAATTTTCATATTTTTCTATTGAATGAATGATTTTCTTCCTAACAAAATAGAGAAATGTGTATGTACTCCTTTCATTTCAAACAAGATTCCTATGGCTGGGATTTAATCAATTGAGCGAATGAATGTCATTACGTACTTACATCGATGCCATAAGTAGATCAAACTCAATCGTGACGTATAGTCGTGATTTCATTAAAGAATTGAGCGTTTCTTCTCATGTTATTCAAATTTGGTATTGAAGAGCCGATAAGGCAAGTGTCTTACGGCGAAACATCCGCTATCTACCAGTGAGGATGAAAGTGTCCCATGTAAGTGGGAGTTTACCTTTTTCTATATTGTGTAGCAATCCTATGGTTGATATCTGATTCAATTCCATAACGAAAAATTAGGTGAAAACTTGTGTGCAGCAAGCTAGAAGATAATAGATAAGATAAGAGTAATTGAAAAAAAAACATAAGTCAGACGTAGAGCGAACAAGTAAAAACATTGTTCAGGGGTATTACAAAAAAAACATAATTCAGCTGTATTACAGTAGTAGTAACACATGGTAGAGTAACTTTCAAGTTATGCTCATGTATTTTGACTAAAGTGTAAAAGTTTCCTAACATGGTTCTTAATTTGACCAATAGGTTCATTATAAATGTCGAGATTTTCACAGAGTTGATAGTAGTTTGCTCATTGCAACAACTAGTGACTTGAGTACTATGTTTGTTCTAGAATTTGATAGATAAAAAGTCAATTCATTTCTAGAATTAATTCATGGAACATGAAAGTTGGAGTGAAAGAGTAGTTCGGGACAGTCAATCGGATTATGTACTAGTTTATAAATGAGAACTATAGAATAGTAGGTTCTTCGGTTTTGAAGGGATAATAGATTAAATTTGTTCAGTAGTAGTCTGTTGTCGATGCCTTGTTTAGGGTAAACTCCTTCTAGCTTGTAAGTAATATATTTCATGAAGCCTCTTTGTATTGACTCCAGCCCTGGAGGTTGGAGTTTTTTTCATTCAATTGTCTGTCCTGTACGTCGAAGCATAGAAATATTTTTCATCGAGACAGGTAATTGCAACAAAACCTAGATAGAATTAATCGAAAATCTTCTCGAAAATTCCAAACACCCGCCACTGCTGGAATAACAATTCCAACACCAGCACATTTCGCATCGATCAGTGCCTATTTCCATACACATCTTAGTACCTGCACTTAAAAAGTTTGTATCGATTGTTTCCTAGCAATTTCTGAGTCACTTCGACCCAACGTAGGGTAGCGCAGTTCACCGTCCACCCACCAGAAATCAAGCACGCGGCGATAATGTTTTGTTCGATTTTTGTGCACTGAAGCCTGAAGAGGAAGCGGAAAACCGCGTTGTCACATGCATCGAGAGCAAAATGTATTCGGGATTAGTCCTAGCAACTGTTTTATCAGTGATCGCGAAAAGTGATGGGGTCAAGCAGGTACTTCGGCTGGAAGGAGACGTCAAAGTCGCCCTGCTGTTGGAGAACTGCAGGAACGACACGGAAGCAGTGCCTTACAGGCTCCAATCTCTGGTGTCTTCTTCCATCTGGACCACGGAGCGCATCAACTTCTTAGGAACCCTGGCACCTCTGAAACTGGGGCTTAGTGTGTACGAAACTTGCACTGGCTGTGACTACTTCAAGACCATCTTCCACCTCTACGAAAGCGATGACTACCTGCTGGGGCTTGTACATGAGGACAGGCTGGATGATAAAGTGCTGAAGTTCTGTGAGGCCCTGGATGTTCGGACTAGGCCTACTGCGAGGTTCCGAGGGTTCTTGTTGAAGGCTGGAATTCAGTTTTTGAGTACACTTGGTTGGGTGGAGAATGTCACGGTTTTCGCGCCAGACGATGATGTTATGAAGGAGTTTTATTTGCACTCCAAGGCTGAGTTCATTTGTATCCAGGAATGCGTTGTCTATGGGTGAGTATTGAAATCACTCTTTCAAGTATGTTTCTTTCAGGGTTGCACGATGAGTTTTGCACAGTCAAAATCAGTTTCATTACATGGAACTCGCTTTATCTTATCTCTTAATGAAATATCTAGCGGCATACCTAACTTTAATTCATTTATTGCTGAGCTTTGCTCAATTTTTTTTCGGTTCAGTCTACCATGTCAGCAAACATTCTATATTTTTGCAGATATTTTATTGTCACTTCATTTTGAAAGAATATTTTCGTCCCTCTGTGAAAAAAAATACTTCTGTTCTTCAAAACACCTCTTTCATTTATCGCCGGTTCAAATGATATATAGTTAAATATAATTTGCTATCTGAGAACAACAAATAATTAGGAATCAGTCAACAAATTATGGAATTCGCTAAAACTTTTTTGTCAAGCATTTGTTACATGATACACGAAAATTCCATATGGAACTTTTGTAAAAAAAATATTAAGTCATTTTGAAAAATGACTAGAAATTAAAAATGCCTCATAGCAAAGTTTCAATCTGAAATTCTTGGAGGGTATAATGTGACTTTTTTTGTAGACGCTTCAACAAGTTTCCTGAATCCTCTCATATGGGGTGACATTTTTCAATTTAAAAATGGTCTGCTTGTAAAGCTTTTTACTTTCTGAGAACAGTGTGTTTTGCCTTTAAAAAACAGTGAAATTGTTTATGAAGTTGACTATGGACAAGAAGTAAATCTCCATTTGTTCTTTGCTAAGTATCAAAGTTCAAAGATTCTTGATATCCCTTTGAATTATATTTCGTAAGAATCAGGCTCACGAAATCCAGAATTAAAGTACTTGTGACAATCAGAATTCTCTGTTTCTCTTATAGAAAGTTGTTTTCACGATTATCAGGGCCCAGCGCTGCATCAATAATAAACAGCTCGCTTTTGCGAAACAAACATCGAGTAAAAAAAAAATTTCTACTGAATGCTCAAAATACAATGCTGCATCTATGCCAAACAATGGTTTTTTTCCATGGTTACGTTCAGTTCGCTTGTGAAACCCCTATAAAGTACTCTGATAGCAATTTTTTGAACGGCAATTTTTTTATTCAGTTCGTCATTTTTGAAAAAATCTTAGAATTTTTAATATTTCTTATTATTACGACTGAAACGTTTAGTTTTGTCAAATTTGGAAGTGACGAATTTCACTTTTTCTGCATTGAAGCACAAATCATCCAAATCTACTTATACTTATTTTTTCCATCAAATTTTTCTAAAGCGAACAGTTTTGACAATTTCAACGCTCATCACCTTTTGAATGGAAATATTCGTGTTGAATAATATCAAAAAACAAGTTTACTTGAACTGGCATCGTGAACATTTTTATATCGATTCTATTTCAGTACAATTTTTCAAACTCCAATCGATTTTTAATGATGGCAATCGCTAACATTCAGCTAATCAATGTTGAGACTAAATCAACATTTTCATACTTACACACCTCAAACGCAAATCATCACATATTCGTACGCTCTCTACTTTCTAATGACTCATAAATTAATTAATGAACCATCCATCTAATGCAGGTGGTAAACATCCTGTGTCGTGAACGTGCACTTCCTTTTGGATTATGTTGTTTCAAAAAAGTTTTGCCAGTTTCATTGTCATTTGTTTTTGTAGCTCCATATCTCAATAAATATTTGTTCTAATCTGTCATGGCATATACCGATCGATCACATCCACCTTTTCAGATAATAGTGAACTTTGGGGTGTCGTAACATCAAATTCTTCTTGGTTTCTGCTACTTCAAGCTTAACTTTTTCCAGACCTCCATTGAGATTCAATTCCTCATCGACAGATAATCTTCGAAATCCAAATGAAAAGAAGAGAGAAGTCTCTTTCCAGCGGCAAAGCAAAATATTGGATTTGTAATGTTTTCTAACAGATCGTTGATTCACAATAAAGAAATTGAAGAGACAGTTGAAATTCCTTATTTGAAAAAAAAAGTACACAGGAAGATCTTGTTTCCTAAGTAGAATACAATTTACATTGAGTCTATGTCATTCCTGTCGATATGATGTTCTATTGAAAACTCATATAAAAAGTAATGAATTTTAATTTTGTTGTTACAGTAACAACTGCATTCTGAACATCAACAGTACAAATCCGTTAGTTTTCATTGGCAATCAACAACAAATTGACCACTTCGTGAAAAGTCAAGACTGTTGTAGCGGCACCGACGATATACAAATTCTCTTCATACCCTTGGATGGATCTTTTCCGACAGGTGGGCCGCAGAAATAAAAACACCCATAGACTCAGTTATATTCATTCATGAATCAATTACAGATCTTCCTCCAAGGAGCTTCGTGATCATGCCCCCACACAGTCCCCCATCAAAGACCTACCAGCACCCAGACAACATCCTGCCATCTCCAGTTCTTTTCGAAGCAGCAAAACCTTTATTGTCATATGCAAGTACCATTGGCAAGTTCCTTGAGAATAACTGCAACGAAACTCAATACAAGCTCAACTGCCTCAGGAACAAATTCAGAAAAAATTTCCGGCCACTTCTCATATCCCCCACTGGCATTCTTGAAGCTTTGAAGATAGAACCTCTGAGGGAAAATTTCGTGTACCACATATATAGGGTTGAAACTGATATAAATATTACAGCGGTGCAGTCCCTACCCCTATCTGTAGTATTTTCCTATGGCGTTTTTGACGGAAATTTGACCCTACTGGATCATAACTTCGACCTAGGCTTCAACCGCTCTCTGGCAAACACCACAGCAAAATGTATGAGCTTCTTCTCCAGGGGTCACTTAAAGTATGATTTGATCCCGACAAGAGAATTGAATTTCAGAACCGAAGCTTGGGTGTTTGCCTTTCTGTCTTTATCTCTCCTTGGGGTACTTTTCTGCATCGTCATCCTCACCTTCCTCTTGATCTGCATCTTCAGAAGAGACATCCTCGAAGGGAACCCTATTCTAACCCTATCGCTGCTACTGGCCATAATGGTACTCTTCTGCGCCGTCTTACCATTTAGTCTTGAGTACGACAAGTTCACCAGCAACACGCTCTGCATGGCCAAAACTCTGGGACTCACCCTAGGCTATGCTTTTGTCTTCTCTCTACTTCTATCGAGATGCATTCTCCTAGCGACGTCTTCTAAGGAGATAGGCTTCATGTCGCACATAGCAGGGCCTGTCCAGGCTTTTCTCTGCTTGTTCATTTTTGGTGTGCAGGCCGCATTGAACCTCCAACTCATCAGCAAGTGTCTAGAAGTGTACAGATGCCGCTCCTTCATATACCTCATGAGTTACAACGTCATGCTTCTTCTACTTCTTCTCTGTCTTTGCCCGCTGATCTACAAGTGCCAGAGGAACTATAGGGAAGGAAAATACTTCACCATAGCTATAGTTCTCACCACTTGTTCTTGGAGCGTTTGGGTGCCGTTGTTTGGGGTTTTGAGTGAAGAGTGGAAGGAACCGATGCTGTGTTTGGGGCTGGTTTCTACGGCAGCGATCTTTCTGGGAGCTGTTTTTATTCCTAGGACGTACTTGATGACTATTGCTGCTGCCAGGGATAAGATCACTAGTACTCTGCCTTCTCTAGCTACTGGAAATAGCACTCTGGATATATACAGGGCGAATGCGCAGGTGAGTTTTGTATAGTTATCTACGGCTAGTTTTCAGCAGGTTGAATAAAAATAGAGGCTACTTGGGAATAACTCAGTAGGACAGTTAAGAATTTTATCTCAGTGTGGATATTGGTAATCATCAACTAATATTACTTTGTGCTAATTGATATAATAACCAAGGCATGCAGAAACTTCTTCCCTTTATGATATAATAAATAACATCGAATAATTAGGACACCAAGTATATTTAATTGGGATCTTGCCTAATTGTATCGCCAATAAGAAGTGAATAAATGAATAAATATTTATATCAAATACAGAATATGCCTTTCTAAGTTTGATAAGTTGTCTAGACTTCGTATAAGGTTCTGAAGAGTAACTTTTATTTTTCTGTCCAGCCTATCTATGACTGCGTTAATGTAGCTGCAATCAATACCGTGGCAGTAGCCAGGGCTGGAGTTACAGCCCCCACGATGCAGACCATTCAGCAGCCGGACCTGTATTCATGTCCAGCCCTACCAGATGATGACGACTTCGATTTTAGATGCGATACTCCACCTACTACAGATAAGATAACTAGATTTTAGCAATTATAGATTTTATACAAAATAAGCTGATGAGATGAGTGAGATTTTCGATGTAACACAAGAAAATCTTTTTCGAAAGAAACGAAAAGGTACGTTACACGTTTCAATGTTTTAGTGAACTTCATGAATACTGAGAATGTTGAGGAAGCACATTTATCCTTGTTCGGATGGGATGTCAGTCCTGAAATATGTCTTCTAAGTAATACTGTCACTATATATAACTCTCATATTTTAAATTCAGTCATGTACTTAGGATTGAATCTAGGAATAACGTTTCAGATATTATTGACCGTAATTGAAGACTTGCCCTTTGAAAGAATATTAGTTGTAAACTTGGTGTATTTTTTCACTTTTATGGAATATTCAACAATTTTTCCACCTTCCCAGGAGAATATTATTCTGGAAATATGAGCTAATATATCAAAAATTTCACTTCCATTAATAATCACTCGAAAATCTGCTGCACTAGCAGCTGAAATGAATAGCAAATCTTTCACTTTTATAAAGTACACGTGTATTCAATAGTTTCTGCATCTACAGGTTCACTAATTGCACCAATCAAATCCTGAATTATATTGGAGTGTCCATGTGTAGGTAGTCTAGTATTTTGTGGAAGGAATCGAATGTGAACTTGATATCGTTTTTTATTGTGAATATTTTTTTTTCATCGTGTCAGATGTATTAGAAATAATTTTAGCTCTAAATGTGTATTCATTTGACGTTTTACGTAAAACTCTGTAACAGAAATTCCGTCCAAATGTAGAATTTTATAAAATAAATATACAAATAAAAGTGGTAAGAACATAGAAAATTTCAATCTCATTTTTCATAAGAACATATGAAGTTTAATTCCTCACTGTTAATGATTATTCTATCCCTTAAAGTCTGTTTCAACTGCAGCAAATATATTTTTACATATTCTAACATTCGATGAGAATGCAATAGCTGAAAACAATCCGTGCGTTAAATTCGATGTTCCAACACACATACAAAAAATTCCCGGAACGAAAATTCATTCAACTTCTTGTGTGTTCTCCCATATGTTATAAAAATTGCCTTACGAGACTGTGGCGCGCCGATAACGAAATTCCTAACGAATCTCCAACGAAGCTGCAAATTTCTCATTGGAAACCGTCCTTGCCGCAATTTACTATCCTTCGCCAGGATAATCAAATCGACTCGGTCCAGATGCTACTCTATCGAAGGACTCCAGTCACAAATACAAATTCGAACCAGCAACATGCAAAGTCTTTACGACACACTCACGGAAAATAATATATTGGTGTTCGTTATAGTGTATTTGTCGTTTCTTCTGGATAATGTGTTGTTGACTGTTGTAGGTAAGTATTCACCTGTATAAAAATAAAGCAGTTCAAATGACCAGGAGAATAACAAACATCAAGCTCCCTGCTTTGCTATCCTGTAGAATTTCAAACACAACCACTTTTTTTCTTCTTTGAGAAAGCCATTTAATAATCTTCCAGTTCCCATCATCCCGGACTACCTGTTTTCCAACGAACTTAACGTGACGCCTGTGGATGACAACAAACGTTTCGGGTTGGCATCGCTGAGCCCTCTTCAGCGCAAATATGAAACTTTGGAAGATGAAAATGGTCCTCTTGGAGCTCTGCTGGCGTCCAAAGCTTTTGTTCAACTAGCTTTCACTCCTCTGGTGGGGTATTTGATCGCTGCTGTTGGGTGTAACGTTCCTCTACTGATTGGATCCTGCAATATGCTTCTAGCTTCGATACGTGAGTATTGGTTGAGAAGAAAAAAGTTGAAGAACATGGTAATAAATGTACCGGAATGCTGCGTACTTTGTTTTCTTTTTGTAACTGAAAACTGTCGTAACATTGATAGCATGCTACTGATTTTTTGTTGATCGTCTTGCTACTTGACCAAAATAGTTATAACTCAGTTTTGTCTTTCGTTACTATCATTTCTTTTTTATTATATCGACAATATCTATTCAATTCCATCGTAAACAAAACTTTATTCAATCAACAATTTACTAATAGATTATCCGGCATATTTTATCGACTAGCAACTGTTATAATTGATTTTGTGGTAAATAATCTTCATGTATAGATAAAGTGTTCACTATTTTCTAGTTTTCGCTTATGGAAACTCTTATGGGATTTTGGTTCTGGCCCGCGCCCTCCATGGGAGTGCCTCTGCTGCTATTGCCATTAGCGGAATGTGTATTCTAGCCAAAGAGCTTCCCAGTAATCTAAGAATGAAAATAATGCCTATTGCTTTTGGTGGAATCGCTTTAGGAGTTCTTATCGGTTATCCACTTGGAGGAGCTGCTTACCAAGCATTCGGAAAGACCGCACCCTTCTTATTCATTGCGGTTTTCATCATCATAACCATGGGTAAGAATGAGAATGGTTGATAAATCGATATAGTAAGCAGTAAGCTGTTGATTCATTTAATGTTTATTGTTACAATTTCTCACGTCACTCCCAAATTTTTCAGTTTCGACCCTTCTTACTTCACATTTCCTTCATCCACTTCCCTCAATTCATTTTATGGAACACTTGAAGAGTGTTTGGTCCGCAACCAAAGCTTGAATCTGCTTCTCTCCTCTGTAGGTTTACAGATAATGTATCTGAAGGAGGAAGACATGCAACCCGAATCATCCATACTAAGGAGAAACTATGAGGAATGTCTGATTCTTCTGAAAGATAAAAAATCGCTTATAGCTGCCTTCACAATTTGCATCTGCACTTCATCGATGGCCATTTTAGAACCTTGCGTCCCAATGTGGCTGCTTGCTAGATTGACTCCACCACCTTCCAGGTGGCAACTTGGAGCAGTGTTCATCCCAGACAGTATTGGATATTTTATTGGATCCCAATTCGCAGGTGAGTCAGGTACAGGCAGTCTAGGTTAGGTTAGGTTAGGTTCGATCCTTCACCGCAATCCGGAAGGGTTTATTGTGGTTGACATTGATTCTGACAATCATCACATGAATCCAATAGATTTGTTTGGGACCTAATCCCCAAGTTCTACCACTATTCCTTCAATATGTCCATAGGAACAGTCTGGCTTTGTGTAAAACTTTTTCCAAGTAAGCGTCCCAAGTAACAAGCAATGTAACTGCTCTCACGTTTTTTGGGAGCAACATTAGAGGTGGATTCACTGAAATATGTCTTGATTTGAGAGTTTCTTCTACCTTGTAAATGATATTCACCGGAATAGATTCTGTTTTATACTGAACATCAACTTGTTTCTGATTATATTTATAGAATTCGAAAGAAGCTTCTTCAGCAACAATCAAATTCTAATCAAATTCATAATTTTTCTGACTGAAACTGTTTTCCCAGGTTTACTACCAGTCCAACCTTGGCGAATCGCCATAAGTTCCCTGGTTATTACAGGCTTGAGCTGCTGCGGGCTGCCTTTAGCAGACACCATACCCCAGTTGTCCCTACCCCACTTCGGTATAGGCTTAGGGGTTGGAGCTGTTGATGCTGCCCTCGTTCCCTTGCTGGCTTCTTTTGTTGACAACAAAGGAAGCAACCAATACGGACCCATATATGCTCTTCAGCAAGCTGCAGTGTCGGTCTCCTACTCATTCGGACCTCTGTTTGGAGGACAGGCCATTCATATCCTTGGATTCCCGTGGCTGATGAGGGTGGTGGGGTGTGCCAACTTGCTGGTATGTCCGCTGCTACTGGAACTTGAGGAACAGAAGGTGAGAAATGATTGAAGTGAAACAAGAATTAGTTATTCCATTAATAAGCTTTGACTTAATGTAAAGCAAAAACTTTGGTCGTGACTTTGTGACTGGTGAGAATGGATCAAATTGATTTTGATTCTCGTAGATATCCAAATGGTCTCCCAACTACCCGAAAACTGCTCAGTCGAAAAAAAAACTGTACAAAATTGCATATTATTGAAATTGCAGTTCTCTTTAAGTTTCATTCTGTAACATTCTATTTTGTGGTATCGCCCACTGACTGTAAACAAATGTGCTATATTATGGGCTATTATATTATATGGGACATTTGAGGGAAGATATCAGAGTGTGATGGTACATGCCAATCAGTCGGACTGTCTCGAATTGAAGTCGAGAGTGCCACAAGGTTTAAACCTAGATCCATCACTTTTCTCTATTTATCCCAGCCAGCTCGTTAACTTCCTTACACATTGTTTTTCTCATTTTTACGCAGACGACACCTAGCTCTATATCTCTTTCATACCTGAAGACGCCGATGAGGCTTGTGTACAAGTTGATGAAGACAAAAAAATATCAGAGGGATAATTGAAGACAAAGTAAAAATAAAAATACTCGACAATGATTTGTCCATTGTAGATCAAGCGCAAAGTCTGAGGCTCATCCCTGAGAGTAATTAAACATCCGAAACTCACGTAAAATACCCATCCAGAAGGCTTATGGAACTCTTTATGGAAAAAGAAACTAGTTCAGTGTACGGTCCCCGCTCAACGAAAGTATATGAACAAAAATTCAAAAGATTAACAATTCGTGCTTATTTCACAGATTAATCATAACAAAGATTCCGATCTACTTACATGAAAAAATTTCATTTCTAATTTTGATGGTCATACAATCAATATCAGATTCAAAGGTCAATTCAACATCATGAATTCTTCAAAAGGTTCTTCACTTACCAAATTGGCTACATGTACAACGGTATACCAAAAGGAATTAAAATAATTGATGTGTTTAAGTTCAAGTACCACTAAAATAACTTTTTGTGAAAGCAATAAATCAAATAACATATTTAATGATGATAATAATAATAAATGTTTCTATTGTTACACAAACAACAATAACTAAGTATGAAGTGAAGTAATATTTAGATCCTTGAGTTATTAAGAGTCTCTGTACCTTTTTTCAATTTTTATATTCTACGCATATTCCTGTAAAAACAAGATCATGTTCCATTTACAACCCAATAAATCACTCCTATTTGACAAAACTGAAGACAAATTGTAAAGTATAGCAGTAAATATGATTATTCTAATGGAAATGTCTTATATTTACAATGCATTCATTATTTCTTTTGTTTCATTTCAGGAAAAAATTCCGATCACGTGCAGTTCCTATCAACCATATTCAAGTGTTGCAAACAGCTTGGAACCGGAGTCTACAGAGTGAAACTCCAGATTACTGATAATTAACCTATCAAATTGTTATTATTATAACTGTTAGAATAATCTGCCAATATCTTTTTGAAGTTATTTGAAAAATAATTCAGATTGCTGGAGAAAACATATTTTTTCTTTGTCAGTACGGTACCAATTTGATTCCCCTGTATATACTCGCCTAAGATGTCTTATGTGAAATACTCAATATGAAACTAACCCATTTGTCGACTCCCAGGTGTGGACCAAATCTAAAATTTTTTATAGAGTGGCCAGCGTAATTACCCGATCTAACTCCTGTGAACTCTGATAATCAATATTCATTCCAATTTATACTGTATCATAATAGTTCCCAGTGTTGAAAAAAAATCGTATATTTTTTCACTCCCGACCTGTTTTATAAATGTGTAAATCGAAATTTTCAGTTGCTCAATCAGGCATAGTCAAACAACCACTCCATCACCGCCAGAAGGAAATTTTATTAATTCCCAACGCGTGTCGGCGTGTTATTCCATGTGGACCGGCCGCAAATGGCAAATAAACAGAGGAGATTCTTCTTAACTTACTGTCCAAACAAAGAGATCAAGTTATTCGGGCATGCGGTGCCCCATGAAAACTAATCGAGTTATCGGGGTGTGTTTCCGAAGAAAAAAATTCATCGGTGTGGATTACACGAGATTTGAAACGATTTTAGATCTGAGTGAGCTTAGAACATACGAGGGGCAAGTGCTTTACCTTGCTTCTGGGGTCAAAAGCAGGTTACAACAGAGTATTTCATTAGCAAGAATTCACACTTATAGATATACAGTTTTCAGAAAAATATTTAATTTTTTTGTAAATTCCAACACTATGAACAATGTGCATTATTTGACATAGGAAAAAATTTGGTTGAAGGATAATTATGGCTACGTAAGTAAGTTTTCTCAAAGAAGAGCTAAGAAATTATACAAATACCTTCCTCAACGTTCGGAGGCCAAAATTTGCCCCGTCTTGAGAATTAGAAAGTTCCCCATTACATGTTTTATTTTTTCAGATTGTGGAAAGTGAAAATCCACAGAGAACTGAATGGAATACTGAACATTGTACTTCAACTATTTGCTTATTTTATTTGTTCACTTTCTCTTTTCTTGCCCTAGAACTATTTAGCATTCTAAAATAGCCTGCAAACTAATTTTTGAGAAATTGAAATGAGTCTGACAACTTATCGATGGAGATATGTAGATTTGATGAAAATTACGACCAGTTGCCTAATGCTCCAGAACCCATTTAGCGAACACATGTCGTTGTATGATCCTTTACCTTCAGTTCATGGGTCAGTTGTACGGGTGCAGGCAAATCATGATGCGAAACTCGCCAAGTTGTGGTCTGCGAAAGTCGAAATCAACTGCCTCGGATTCTCCTGCACACTCTCACAGACAGCGGCGATGTTTTCGACAGATCTTGCCTTACGTCGGCGTATGGGTGTTGGTCGATCGTTAATTGAACCAGTGGACTCAAATTTATCCACCACATTGCGATAGGACGATGTGTAGGACTGCGTGTAATACACTTTTTCTGAGAAAAAAAAAATTGTTAACTAGTAACAGTTCCATCTCTTGCACAAAACCCGAAACGCTGTTTTTGGAGGCAGTCAAGTTCCAACCACACTGCTGTTTGGGTCGAATCTTTCCTGCTCTGATGAGGAGTATTATCCCGAAACAACTTTTGGGTATTTGTGTGTGATCCACTCGATTGATTTTAGCGTGGTACTGCTTTTGGATAAAAGAGATACATCTGCAAGACTATACTCTATGAGGTATCTTACATCTGTAGGATATTATTCAATGACCGTCGTGGTATTAGCCGGGAAATTAGCAGGTATTAGCAGGAATTCACCAGATTCTACCTTACAGGAACGTTGACAGAGGTGAATGTTTCAAAATTTTGTTTTGAAATAGTCCTTTTCTCAAGAACTAACTTCGAACCATTTGTAGATCGATGTACTTCTACATGTAATCTACTCAAACGCTCTTGTATGTTTGTTATCAATAACAATAAAGCTACTGTCATAGTCTAACAACTCTATATCGGTGCCATACTGGCGTAACAAAAAATACAGAGTCGTGATAGATTGTTTATTGTGAACTGATTAATAACAATACTGCCTAATTATAAAACATATATTTTTTTGTGAAATATATCCATTGATCAAACTATAATTCACAATGGGGAATGTTCCTCCTGACGAAAATCAAGTAGTTTTCATAAAAGAGCTCTAAAACAAAGCATTTTGAACTTTTCATTTCAAGCTTTTCCTTTAAAATTATTTAAATACTTAAAAAAAGAGAAATGAAATAATGCATTCAACATTTAAAGGGATTCGTTTCTATGTCACCATTTGGCAACATCGGTTATAGCTAGTAAAGGACAATGAATCTGTTACCTGTATGAGACAAA
>WOGO01002635.1:0-15504 GCA_015342085.1 Leptinotarsa defecta | reverse complement strand
GGTGGAAGAACTGAACATCATGCAATGTTTGATGGTTTAAAAGGTATTGAAAAGGTCAAAAAAAACGAAAAGTGGGTGCCCCACGATCTGAACGATCGACAGGGATTGTCACCATATTCCCCATACCTTTCGCCAACCGACTATCATTTCAATAACTTTCTCAGTGGTAGAGCCTTCGCCAATCGGCATCAGGCATAAACGAACTTCGTCGACTTCATCGGATCCAAGACAAACAAACTTTATTCTAACGGAATCAAAATCTACAGAACGGATTTCCATTGGTGTTCACCAATGGAAGAATAAGTTTCAACTGTATAATTTTTTATGTTTCGTATTAATGAGTTTGAATGAGTCGTCGTTATGTTGAATGTGATGGTATGAAATCCTCCTGCTTTGTAGCGAGTTAAGGTGTCCCACGAGGGTCTAATCTTGTACTAGATGTGAAAGTTTAACGCGAATCATGGAATCAAACGATCTGGGGGTTTTGTTTGATCAAAAACTCACGTTTTCTAATCATTTTCAGAATGCATTTTCAACTTCAATAAGAAGTCTGGGTTTCTTGATACGCAACTGCAAGGAATTTAAGACCTTTCATTCTTTGAAAACAGTTTATTTACCACTGATCAGGAGTAAATTAGAGTACTGCAGTGTCGTTTGGAATCCGTTCCACATGAAACATATCTAGTTTAGAAAATGTTCAAAATATATAGAATATGCACATTTCAAACAACATGGTGCTTATCCCGAGAGGGGTTATAGCTATGACTAATTGTTGGACGAGTTCCGAATAAAATCTCTAAAAAAATTCAGGCAAAGCCAAGCTGTGTTTTACATATAAAATAATACATGGACAGATAGATTGCTCGCCTCTATTACCTCGAATGCTATTCAGTGTATTGCGTATTTCATCTAGATTCTGTAGCACATTTCATATTCCAGTTTCCAATACACTGCATCATTTTTCTTTCTCCCATAACTACTATATCTAGAAGTGTTAATAATGTTCCTAGCGTAAATATATTTTTTGTAACGTTCAAACAATTCAAAAAAAGGTTCTTCGTTTCATTAAAATTGATTTTACTATATGTATATTGAGGATACACTACAAAAACACACTTTTGTCTATTTTCCACGATATTTCTTTATTGTTGACACCAATTTCAAAGGTGTAACAATAGTCAACAATAAAGAAATATCGTGGAAAATAGACAAAAAGGTGTCTTTGTACTGTATCCTCAGTGAACATGAATTTCCACAAAATGAACAAGTCGTCAATCAAAGAAGTGAAACTATATGTATAATTATCATATATATAATTGTATACACCTGTAAATGGACTTTTAGACCTGCTTGATGTATTGAATAAATAAATAAATAAATGAATAAATAAATAAATAAATAAATAAATAAATAAATAAATGAATAAATAAATAAATAAATGAATAAATGGCTAAATAAATGAATATAATCGCCTTTTACATCAATTAATTTCAACTGATATCTTTAGAGTTATCGCAAAATAGAAACTATCGGACAAGGTAATAAATTCCAGTCGCCTTACACATCGAAGCGACACGCGTGATAAAAAAGGTTGAAAATGCGATTAAACGTAGTGTATTACTTTGCAGGTTGAGGTCGCGTTTTTTTTGTGTTGAAATTGTTTAATTTTCGCCTGAAAGTGATCAGTTGAAAATGAACAAGTTGTAATAATACGTAGTTCAGACGTTCGAAAATATGAAAATGAAAGTTTCCAATTTTCCAAAAATATTTCCATGAAATTTGTAAAAGTTCAGTCATAATGAGACAAAGACAACAAGAAGTAGACTAATGAAATTCTTGACAAAAATAATGTATTCTATGAAATAAATAATCAATTTGAGGGATTTATTCAACCACAATGTTTAATTTTTACTCACTGCGCTGCATTTCCATGAAACTGAATGTTGAAAACTATTTCACAAGGATATAAAAGGAGTATTTTTGTTTTCAACATTGCAAGCTGAAATATTTCATTTGGCTTATCAGGAACAAACTATGAGTGGTGTTTATTTGTCCATAGATAAAGAGTATCTTATCGGATCTCGCATTGCACATTGGCATTTTATCGTCGATACATGTGAAACTGTTCACGATGAGTAATTCTTGGCATTTGTTATAACTCCAAAGTAAACATAGGCCACATAGAATAATAAACAATTTGGAGTAGTTGTCCCAAACAAAAATCAATGGGAAAATAATAAACAACTGGAAACGAATCAGAAGCGTCAAGAGAAAGGCCCTCATAAGTGCATATTCCTAACAATGAAAGAATTGTTTATAAGATGTACGCAATATAATACAACAGTTTTTTCAACACTTGAAACTCATCAAACGTATAATAGATGCCATTCTCGTTTTTTCACGAATACTTCATCGATATACGAGGTATGTTCAGAAAGTAAGGTGAATGGAACAACAAAATCTCAAATGATTTACACAACACAATAACTACTGATATGAAAAAAGCTATAGAGTGTTGTGATGCTGATTTGCTATCCTTCAATATCACTAAAACAAACATTTTATCATTTAGATGTGCTCTTGATGACCTGTCATTTGGTGATAACTTGGTGATCAAGAACGAGACTCAATCTAAATTTCTAGGTATTCACATTGACAACAAGCTCAAATTTATTGAGCATATTAAACAACTTAAAAGTAAAATTTGTTCTGGATGTTATGCAGTGAGAGTAACTTCAATAAATTTGGGAACCAAAACTGCCAGAACGCAATTGTTGAATCCCACCTATGTTATAGCAGAGGAGCCCACGATTCAAAATTGGGATTTCCTCGAGCGTCATTGAAACATATTAGGTTGCAAAGCTTAGATGATAAGAAGAAAAAAATGTTATATATATATATTTACATATTTTTAAATATGTAAAAAAATACTGTTGCATGGATATACTCGAGCGCGTCAGATATTGATAGCATCATGTCCTACGTATATTTAATAATGTTGGTATGTTATTCTGATAGTTTGTATGATGTGGGTGGTTGTACGTAAGGGTTGAAGGTAGAAAGAAAAAAAAATTAATCGAGCGCGTCAGATTTTCTAAGGTGGTGTTAAGTGCAACAAAATAAAAAGCTCTCATTCAATATTCTGACGATTTCGATCTGACGCAAACTTGCGGCCATTATTATAATGTGCAAAAAAACGCCATTTTGAAATACTCAAGTGCGTCAGATTAAGATATATATGGTCTCATAATCCGACGATTATCTAGAGGGATTCGCTTAATATGACGAAAACAATTTTTTTTTTAATTCTCTTCAATTCATAGAACTTGAATAATGGAAATAGCATGCAGATAAATAAGTGTATGTTTTTTAAGCAGAATACATGTAACTAACGTTACTGCAGTTTTGTCCTTTAAGGACATTTTCAAACTGATATATTCTATAAGTTTGAAAATGTCCTTATAGGATGAAACTGCAGTATGATATGAGATCGAAAATGTCCTTATATATTGCATAAGTTTGAAAACGTCCTTATAGGACGAAACTGCAGTAACGTTAGTTACAAATTACATTGAAAGTTTAATTTCTCTTTTCTTTATTATGATTTCTTACCAGGTAGTAACGACTACATTCATTAATTAATTGATTAATTAATCATAATCTTCATCTTCATTACGATCAGCATGATCAGCATGGCAACAAAATTCAGAGTGGGGACGGAGTGAGAGAGTAATAGATAGAGAAAAAATGAATATTGAATAGAGGAATAGAAACTCGGGGAGGGAAATATAGGTATCACATAGTTGAATACATTAAACTTTATCGAATTTTTGTTATTTCGGCTTGCGGAAATCGTCGGATTATATATTCTTCTTCATCCTTGAATTATTTCCTTAAAAATAGAAAAAAATAGCTACGCTCGGAAATGTCGAAATGACGTTATTTTTTTACAACTTTGCTGCCCTCCCCTTTCTTTACGTCACTCTCAAATTGTCAGATTACTGGAATATACACTTTTCTGCAGATAATTAAGTCACCCTACCTTAATCTGACGCGCAGGGTAATAAACATACATATAACATCTTTGTCCTATCAACTATCGTCTATTCTGTCCCTTCAAGAGCGGTTTTTACAAATAGGTTTAAATGTTTTCCAAACATATCAACTTTACTGCTTGCTGCTTTTCTCTTACCACAGAATGTTATGAAATTGGCTGTGGCAATTTTCAGTTTTTTTTATGAGAAACTTGACAAGATATTCGTTATAGAACAAACATTACATTAGGATAAAAGTTGCCTATTTGAAGAAAAATTAAAATATTTTTTCTGATCGCAAAACTAAAATCACCGGAATTAAAATCGTACATCGTAGTTCCAGAAAAATACTCTAAATTCACTCTCTGCAATTGCCTTAGCGATCTTACAAATAAGATAGACGTCAAAGTGAAGTTAACCCATTAACGTCCAAGATATTAGAAATTTCTAATTTAGAAAAAATATTTATTGTGGCACGTTTAAAATACTCAAAAAAAAACAATAATTCGTCATTAAAAAAATATAAGCTAACAGTATTGAAAAAAACAAGTGGGCGCGTAAGCGCACCTTTGGCCAAAAATGGCTAAAATAATCGAATGAAAAAAAATAGAGTAGGTGCCCTATTTCTTCATATGATAATTTTCGAAACAATCTGGGTGCACATGCACTTTGTATTTCCTACATAAATAAATGGTGTTACTTTTACGAAATCATCATTTTTTTCTCGTACTATTGATATCTCTAATTATCACATGTCCGACATTATCAAATCTTAGATCAAATCTAGTAGTGCTGATGTAGATGGTCTTCCGTATAACTATTGAGCTTTCATTATTTGAGCTTTCATCGGTATTACTTAATTACCCACTACATTTTAGTAGACTTATTACCAGTTGAGAACGGAATTCCCGTTGTGATATTCTGAATTCATTCACAATTCTATAAAATTTCCAACTATTCAAACCCATACTGTCGGTCATATTAGTGAACAATTGCCACCACCACTTTTTCCTCTCATCCTAATTCGATAGTTGGCAACGTCATTGTCATAGAGGTCTACTCCTCCCATATATTTGTTATACCGGTGTATAACATTTGGCTGGGCTATAAGAATCTCATTATGTTCTTTTCGATTGTAGCGTTTAGCTTGAACAAGGGAGAGAAATTCATACGTATTGGGCAGTTACAACAGAATTGTCATTCCATCGCACAACTAGAACTCCGAGGATGGGATCGTGAGCACAAGTGTAAATAAAAATCTTTTTCCTTTTCAACCATTTTTTTTACTATCTTCAACGAAGCATTTAGCAGTGCGATTTTCCCTCACTGTTTCCACCATATGGAATAAACTTGAATAAGTAACCAGTATCAGAACATAGACACCATAGCTTGAAACCAAATCTCACTGGTTTTCCACGTATAAACATTTTGCAGGAACGGCGTCCGTAACACGGTACCATTTCTTCATCAATAGAAAGACTGTCTGCAAATATCCCGAACTGTATATTCTTCATATTGATAATATCAAAAATTGGTGTCAATTTTGAAAATTCATCATCTTTGTTCAACAATGTGTTATCTGACAAATGGATATTTTGTTTTATTGATCTGAATTTATTTCGACTCTTGGTTTCTCTCACAATGCGCACTTTTTTATCTTCATCCTTTGACTAATACATGTCAGTTTGTGGTAGAGTATGATATCCGGATAATTTGATTTGTTGAGAATCGTGCCGGTTTTTTTGGGTTGCATAGGTATTTGAAAAATTCAAAATATTTTCGGTCACCCCGTTATCCAAAAATAATGAAAAGATTCCGTAAAGCGTCTTGCTGCCATGTTCTGCTCTTATGTTATTCAAATGTTCAATAAAATGGTATTGGGGAGAACCTGAATAGGTAGGTATATCTATTCTTTTTCATTCTGGAATAACACTTTTTAGAGATTTCGTAGCTTTTTGATTTTCTGATTCAATACGTTTTGCTATTTCACTCAGAGGGAGTTCGTCATCGAATCATGACTATCTTCATTCGATTGTATTCCAGAAGTTCCGGCAACGTCGGCCTCAGCACGTTCTGCTATTTCACTCAAATGGATCATCTGAATCATCACTTTCCTTATTCACATGAATTTCATAAGTTTCCGCAATATCTCCCTCCATTGTTTCTCCTCCGATTAAATTTTCATCAATGTTCTCCTCATCGGTCAACTCGTCTGTTACCGGCGGAATTAAATTCAGTCAAGACTAATGATCAACTAACCATCGTATCCTAATATTCCCAAACTTGTCAAAACTCGCATACTAGTGCATGAAAATGTTTACCATTATCGGCCAAAGGTGGGTATACGCAACCATCAAGTACATGCAAATATGAACAAAATCAGAAAATATTTACATAAATAAAAATACACGTTATCATTGAACATATTTTTCATTACTGTCATTATTGATATTCAGTATAAAAAAAAAAGCTTTTATTGGAGAATTACAAGAACGCTCAATTTATTAACATCTTCAAGTAAATTTCAGAAATTGAAAAAATCATGTTTTGGATTGAATAAAAATATTTTTACTTTTTCTGGATTATTGTTATGAATATCCATCAGAATAAACATAAGTTATATTAATCCAAACCACAAAAAATATGTCTAGAAAAGTTGCATTTACGCACTTTTGGCGGTAATGGGTTAAATAAAAAATGATTTTGAATTCTTAGTTATCAGAAGTATTTTTCAGTCCAGAATCCAGTATACACATTATTCTTCTAATCGACAGCATGAAGAAATTAGTCCCGACACAATTTTTTTTATTGATCTGTCAACTTAACAGTTTTTTACTAAAGTAGACTGACTATAACTATCGACTAATAATATTTGAAACCATATTCAACACTGGAGCTCAACAATAGCAGGAATATAATAAAGGCAGTGATTTTTTAAAACTATTGCATCAATTATACCAAAGAACTTTTCAATCACTATCGATAACGTTTTTTTGATATATCATAGTTATAGATGCCAGCAGGTTATATGCTAACGGTGCTAAATGATTCTTGGGTTGTTTAAGAGTTCGCAAAAAATATGTAATATCTAACTACATCAAAGTAATAACATTTTTATTCTGGAATTAAATTACCTACAAACACTAAGAAACAATATTTATTATAATCTAGAAATCACAGTTCATGACACCCTAACCTTTCTTAAATTTGAGTACTAGTATACTAATTGTTAAGAAAATCAAAATCCAAAGAGTAAGAGATATGAAACCATTGTAGACGACAGGATTTGCTAGTCCCCATCCTCTAGCAAGAACGCATCTCAAGCTTTCTGTAGCTTGGGTCAATGGAAGGACGAAAGATATTATTTTCAAATATTTGTTCATTGCTTCTATTGGCCAGATTATACCGCAGAGCATCACAATTGGAAGGAAACTACCCAAAGCCATGTACGTTGCCGATCTTTCATTATCACATACACAAGAAACTACAAATCCTGAAAATATGAAAGAAAAGGTATTAATGCAATGAATTGAAAAGTCATCTTTATGAATCAATAATAACCTTAAACAATTTTCTATCTGAATCTATGCAAAAAACAAAACATTGCTTAAACGTTCAAAGTACTAATAATATTGCAGATTGGGGTCGAAATGAAATAATTATTTTTCATTAAAATATAATAACCAGAGCCTTGTTGAAACAATTACTCCCATGTCAGAACTGTAAAATAAATTGTTTTCATTTCTTCGGCAATTCTATGTTGATTTAGTTTTGTTCATTTTTCAGATGGTGTAAAGTTATAGGTATACTCAAAAGATTGTAGGAAGCATAAAAAGTTATACTTTTCTAATTCAAAAAAAGATGTGTACCTACATCATAATGAACACAGCTGATAGATTACAGAATATCAGACACTTTGTATATTGAGGAGTTTTATTAATAAATATTAGAACACTACAGATGAATGATGATCTGTCAGAATTTAAAAGAACAAGAAAAAAATTCATGTTGAACAAAAATTTGTCTTACGGAAAGTTAGTCATGAATAAGGACTGATGTCGAAAACTGAATAAGAAAAAGTTTATTTGCAAGTAACCAAGTAAAGTAAGTACCTAACTATTTATAAAGAAGCGAGAAATAAAGAAGAATAGGAATGGCTAGAAAAAAACGCAATAGAAAAAATTTTCACAAAGAAGGGAATAAAAGTAGGTTCGCAGAAGAATGGGATGTCTAGAGACACTACACAAATATTTTAGAACATAAATAAAATAAATATTTTCAAACAACCTTCAAAAACGGAAAAGTTCTCAATAGAACCGTATGTATGTCAATGTTTGTTTTCTTGGGAAAAAAAATGTTTGAATATAAAATATAAAGTGGATACCAGAATATTTCGAAGTTATTTGGGCCAATAATTACCCAGTCAATATTACCGATTAACATTACGAAAGTTTTATGCAAGATGATGACGTATAGATACTATTTTCAACAAAGATGATGAATCCAACAAGCTCATTTAAAAATGAACATCACACGATTTATCTCAAAATTGATATTTCAAGATTCGGTTTCACTTTATATTTCAAAAATTATTTTGTTTTTTTAGTCTGCAGAAAATCTGTTTATTTTTTTGAAATACGAATACAATACTCTCCAAACATTTTTGTGTACTCATCACTAATTTAGGTGACAATGAATAAAATGAATTACCAAAGCACATTCCACAGACTCCAGCTAGTAGGGTAAGTATAAAGAGCACCCACCAACTTCCATTTTGTGTTAAACCAAAGAAGACAAATGCCACCAAGAGCACCATTACTGTTTGCCCAAGAATAACCACAAATTGGGTGATAATTTGAGAAGAGAGAAGCTCAGGGCCACTTATTCCATTCACTAATGAACGCTCCAGAATTCCTTCATTCCTTTCCATAATCATTGCTCCAGAAGTCAGAGCTACTGCCATGAAAAATATAATGCTGTAACAAAAAGTTTTTTCTTATAAACAGAAATACTGAAATTATGATGATGATATTTTATGCTATTTTTTGTCACATTCATTAATTTATGACCCATATAAAAAAGATGATAAGGTTTCTTCTGGCGAGGTTGATTCATTTACTGAAACTGTTTTTAGATGATATTCGGTTGGCAATGCTGGATATAATATCACCAGTATCCATGTGATTATCTAGAAATGAAAAATATCGCGGTTCACACGGCACGAGCGCCAGCAACTCATCATTTATCAGAATATCGATCCATTCGAGCTTGGGTAGTGTTGATGTGCTAAGTAGTGAGTGGTGAAATTGATTCATAATTAGTTGTTTTCGAAACTCCCAATTATAAATTTTCAATACACCTACCCAATACTTGCTGAAAATCAATAACAGTATTCATGATAATAATCACAAATGGAGTCCGGCTCTGGGTGCGAGTGATAAAAGTTCACGTATCATCCAGTCCTTGATCTACTTATATTTTCATCAACACCAAAGTGTAATTCGTGAGAACCAGCGAATATTGATTTAATATCACTTCTCAGTTTCTTTAGTTTCATACATATTCTACTATACAGGGTATTCATTAAACATGCCGCAAAGAATTGTGGGAGTATCCTGGACTATTCTGAGGATATTTTGTCCTTTGATGATTTTTGATAGGGCGCTTTGTTTCGTAGATACGGGGCGAAAAAGAATTTGGACAATAACAATTTTAGAAATTTTAAAATTATTAACGTAGCCGAAATAAAAGCATAGCGTACTACACTGGACCAACCAAGTAATAAAAAATCTAATAATTTCGTTAGTACCTATCAACGACTCCAGTGGAAGATGTGGAACATTTAAGAAATCGGATAATTGCTGGGTGTAACACAATCATAAGCGATCCTGATGTTTTTGAAAGAGTTCGGGAGTCGATGAGGAGAAGATTGGATTCTTGCATCCGAGCGGGGGTAGTCAGTTTTTTAACAGTTTCTGTAGATTAAGAAACATTACATGTAATTTTTGGTAATAAATTGTTTACCTCATCCAATGATAACAATATAACGGTAGACTCCCTTTTTTACACCAGCAAACACTTCATTGAAACAGAAAATTTCGTAATGACTTATAATCACCTTAGAGACTTTCTAGAAACTGTTTACGATACAAAATATCACCTCAGTGTTGCAAGGCCATACACAGACGACATACAAGGTCCTATCAACATGCTTTCGGTATTGAACCTATACTTTCAAAATAGGAGCATAAAGTCCCGATGTCCAAAATCACAAAAAGGCTTATAAACCAATTGGAGTAAGAAGAAGCGGGATTTTCTGGAATAAAAATTGAAATATCTTCTCAAGAAGTCATTTCATTCTCCTAAAATGGAATATGAATGGGTTTTATACCCAAAAAGAAATGCTAAAAGTTTCAATTTCCGACCACAACTGTATTATATTCACAAGAAAAACATTTCAAGGAAAAAATCATCACAATCTCAAAAGTTACGATTGTTTCTTCAAAAATAAGAACAATCAACTAGGAGCCAGGGTGGCATCGCTACGTACATACTGTCATCTTTACAAGTAATTGATATTCCAGTAACATCCCAAGTTGAAGCTTCTAGATCTACCTCCTCTCCACATTTTTCTGGAGAGAGACGCTAGATGGACTGCATATATATTTGTGCACATTGCCAATTGCCCAAATCAATTTAATGCAGAGTGCAACAGAGTGTTGGTTGGCACAGGAAGTCACAGCATTCTGGAAATTGCCTCCTACTGTCAACTACGAACTGCCTCATAAAGCACTGTTATCGAGAAGGACTGGGTCCTCCGGGAGAAGGAAATATTAAGAAGATAGTTGTTGGTTCACAGATGGATCAAGAACACCTACCGGTTCTGGTGCAGGTGTTTTCAGTCGCAAACCCAGGACAGAGATATCAACCTACCTAGGAACCTATGCGACTGTATTTCAAGCGAAAATTCACGCTATTGAATTGTGCGCGGAGAGATTGGAAGAATCCAACCTCATACACAAGTCAATAAAAATATTCTTGGACAGTCAAGCGGCCTTGAAAGCTCTTGGTTCCTACCGAGTAACGTCTAAATTGGTAGCAAATTGCCAAAAACGACTCTCCTCGATAGGACTCAACAGGTTGTCTCTGGTCTGGACTCCTGGTCAATGAGGCTGCTGACTCCCTTGCAAAGAAGGGTGCTGCAAGCAGCTTCATTTGACCAGAGCCTGTCATTGGCATCGCTTTAGGCTTTGCCAAACAAACATTGAACACCTGGATGGCAAAAAGATTTATGGAATTCTGGCAGAATCTTCCAGGATTGGCTCACTCCAAGGTGTTTATCCACCCTCCAAAGCTTGATACCAAACAGTTGTTGGGCTACAGTAGAGATGAACTACGATGTTAACAGGCCTTCTTACAGGTCATTGTCATTTGAATCATGATATGTAGAGACTCGTATTGTCGAAAGACAGTGTGTGTCGCCTCTGTTTCAAAAATGATGAAACAGCAGTGCAGACACAGCGACACAGGGCAGGCACAAAGTATGTGCTCTGTTGTTTCGCAGAGTCGTCTGATCTGGAAGACCACTCACCATACAAACTAATCGGTGTCGTTAAGAAGCTGGGTTTATTTGGTCGAGTGTGAATATGTGTGAGCCACAATAAACCCTTGCGGGTTGCGGTGGAGGGTTGAATAGACCTAACCTAACCTAACATCTACATCTACGTCTTCGCGTAAAAAGAACTTGACCATTCACTACAACATACTTGCAACAACGTAACTTTGGAATACGTGTTTTCATGTTATACACTTCATTGTATGATTTTCATTTTATAGTGAAAATCATAAAATAAAGTGTATTCGTTAGTTTTAATATGTATGTTCATTAAGTACAGGCCAGTTTTATTCAATTGATACGTTTTTAATCAGAAACGATCTCTCGTGTCAACAAGAGGACATGCTGGAACACCAAAATTCTAATATTATGTGGTTTACAGAAGTTCACTGAATTCATATGCTGCGTTTCTCGACTACCAAGTGATATACAATATAGGGCACTATTCTCTTTACTTGCAAACACCATTGCCTTCCTGTAAATCAATCATCCTAGTTTCGAAATTTTCATGTTTGGTGATTTCAATGTCCACAATATTGAATGACTCAAATTTTCAAATATCTACGACGAGAAGGTCACGTAGCTGAGACTGTAATAAGCAACGGACCAACTCAGATTATAAATGAGCCAACTAGGATTCCTGACCGTAATGGAGAATATGCTAGTCTGCAAAAATCTCGCCTACCAGCAGTGGCAAATGAAAACAAAAAACTTCACATTCACAGAATTAGGAATAAACTGCTTGGCAATCCCAACGGGTCTATATCCTCCTGGTAGGTAGCTGAAGCTGTCAATCAAAACTTCACACAATCTACAATCCCACCAAGAGAAAGGTTGAACTGCAACAACAGGCATAAAAAAAAACAAATCTACCAGCCATAGTCGATTTTCTGTGAAAGACACCACCCACTATTCCAACATTAGATTCCACAATTCCGGAAATTACTTTTCGAAAATGTCTAGTCAGGCAAATTTTGAAACAGGCGTCAACAAGGCGTCCGGTCCTGATAAAGTGCCCGTCATCGTACTTAAAAGGTGCGCCAAATGAACTCGTACCAGTATTTTGCAGACCTTTCAATCTACTTACAAAAGGAAGGGGTTTTTTCTTCTTGTAGGAAGATTTCTCGCGTGCAGTCTATTCCCAAAAAAAGGCAAGATATATGTTTCAAATAACTATAGACCAGTCGCTTTACAGCCCTATCAGGCTAGCAAAAACATACATCAATTTGTAGCTAAATAGTTGCTAATTAGTTGCCAAAACAACGATTTTGTTACTCATGCCGATCCCTAGAAATCGCAAATAATGCTATCGTGATAACAAGGTAGCAAGGTAACTCAATAAACTATATACTTTCCCTTTGATCTTCACAAAATATTTAGTTGCTATTTAGTTGCTAAACCTTGGATATAGCGAAAACATTTTAAATATTTTTTTTTATTTTTTATGATCTTGCTATCTTGAAACTGTTTTTTCCTGGAATTAAAGATGTTCTAAATTTGTTGCTCACTAAAAGTGAACTTGAATACACCTTGAGTAACAGCAACAAAATAGTTGAAACCGATCGGCCGATTTTCATTTTTTTTTAATTTTCCACGTTCTTGCTATATTGAAACTGGTTTTCCTCAGAATAAAAAATGTTTCAAATTTGTTGCTCATCAGGAGTATACTCAAATACACCTTGAGTATCAGCAACAAATATTTGAAACCGATCGGCCGATTTCAATTTTTTTTTCAGTTTCCTCATTCTTGCTACCTTGAAACTGCTTTTCTTCGGAATGAAAAGTATTTTAGATTTATTGCTCATCAGGAGGGGACTCGAATACACCTTGAGTATCAGCAACAAAATAGGTGAAACCGGTCGGCCGATTTAATTTTTTTTTTTCTCTTTCCTCGATTTTGCTTTCTTGATACTGGTTTTCCTGAGAATAAAAATCGTTTCTAATTTGTTGCTCATCAGGAGGGTACTCAAATACACTCCGAGAATCAGCAACAAAATTGTTGGCCTTGATCGGCCGATTTTTTATATTTTTTTAAATTCTTCCTGTTCTTGCTATCTTGAAACCGGTATTTTCTGGAATACGGAGTATTATGAATTTGTTGCTCACCAGAAGGAGACTCAAATACACCTTGAGTATCAGCAACAGAATAGTTGAAATCGATCGGGCGATTTTTATTTATTTTTTTTCATTTTCCTCATTTTTGCTACCTTGAAACTGCTTTTCTTTGGAATGAAAAGTATTTTAAATTTATTGATCATCAGGAGGGTACTCCAATACACCTTGAGTATCAGCAACAAAATATGTGAAACCGATCGGCCGATTTTTAAAATTTGTTTTCTCTTTCCTCGATCTTGCTATCTTGATATTGGGTTTCCTGAGAATAAAAAGCGTTTCAAATTTGTTGCTCATCAGGAGGGTACTCAAATACACTTCGAGAATCAACAACAAAGTAGTTAGCCTTGATCGGCCGATTTTTAATATTTTTTTAAATTTTCCCTGTTCTTGCTATCTTGAAACCGCTATTTTCTGGAATACGGAGTATTATGAATTTATTGCTCACCAGAAGGGGACTCAAATACACCTTGAGTATCAGCAATAAAATAGTTGAAACCGATCGGCCGATTTTTATTTATTTATTTTTTTCATTTTCCTCATTCTTGCTACCTTGAAACTGCGTTTCTTTGGAATGAAAAGTGTTTTAAATTTGTTGCTCATCAGGAGGGTACTCAAATACACCTTGAGTATCAGCAACAAAATAGTTGAAACCGATCGGCCGATTTTTGAAATTTTTTTCTTTTCCTCGCTCTTGCTATCTTGAAACAGGTTTTCCTTAGAATAAAAAGTGTTTCAAATTTGTTGCACACTAGGAGTATACTCAAATACATCTTGAGTATCAACAACAAAATAGTTGAAACTGATCGCCCGATTAAAATTTTGTTTTTCATTCTCCTCGTTATTGCTATCTTGAAACTGGTTTTCTTTAGAATAAAAAGTGTTTCACAATTTGTTGTTCATCAGGAGTATACTCAAATATATCTTGACTATCGGCAACAAAATAGTTGAAATCGATCGGCCGATTTTCAATTATTTTTTTCATTTTCCTCGTTCTTGCTATCTTGATACTGGTTTTCCTGAGAATTGAAAGCGTTTCAAGTTTGTTGCTCATCAGGAGGGTACTCAGATAGAGTCCGAGGATTAGCAACAAAATAGTTGGCCATGATGTTTTAATATTTTTTTTTAATTCTCACTGTTCTTGCTATCTTAAAACCGGTATTTTCTGGAATCGGAGTATTATGAATTTGTTGCTGACCAGAAGGGGAATCAAATACACCTTGAGTATCAGCAACAAAATAATTGAAACCGATCGGCCGATTTTTATTTTTTTTTCCTTTTTCTTGCTACCCTGAAACTGCTCTTCTTTGGAATGAAAAGTGTTTTGAATTTGTTGCTCATCAGAACGGAAACTCAAATACACCTTGAGTATCAGCAACAAAATAGTTGAAACCGATCGGCCAATTTTTGAAATTTTTTTCTTAATCCTCATCCTTGCTATCTTAAAACTGGTTTTCCTTAGAATAAAAAGTGTTTCAAATTTGTTGCTCAACAGAAGAATACTCATATACACCTTGAGTATCGGCAACAAAAGGGTTGAAACCGACCGGCCGATTTTTTATTTTTTATTTTTTAATTTTCTCGTTTTTACTATCCAGTTTCACCAGTTTCAAAATAAAAAAAAATTACAAAATGAAAAAAAAAAAAAAATTGAAATCGACCGATCGGTTTCGGCTATTTTGTTGCTGATGTTCAAGGTGTATATGAGTATTCTTCTGTTGAGCAATACATTTGAAACACTTC
>WOGO01002634.1:0-15506 GCA_015342085.1 Leptinotarsa defecta | reverse complement strand
ATTGCGTGTGTTCTTTTATCTTCCAGTGATGATTTTCCGTTGACCAGTGACAGCAATTTTGTCGATTAGCATGACCGTTAAGAGACAAAGTTCACTCATCAGAAAACATAACGTCTTCTAATTGAATGATATTGTGATCCAAAATATCCATCATTTGCTCACAAAAATGAGGTCTTCTATCAAAGGCGTCTTCCATGAGCTCTGAGTAGGTATCATTTTATAGGGAGGTATTTTAGTTCCTTTTGATATGTTTACTATCGATGTATGGCTAAGATTGAATGTAGTGGATGCCTGTGAACTCGATGTATGTGGGTTTTCCTCGAACTCAAGCATCACATCTAATTTAAGTTAATCTCACATTCCATTGGCATTTGCTTTTTCATCTGCCCCACATGACCAAGCTCGTGAAACTGCTTCTCTATTTCGCTCATTGTTCCTTGAGATATGGGCAGTAAATTAGGAAATTTCTCATGAAAAGGTGAGTTGTGTTTGTTTGTTGTATTTGGTATTTCACATGATAAACTTTTGAAAAAACTTGAAAAATACGGGATTAGAGGCTTACCGTTATCATTATTAGGAAGGTATTTATCGAAGAGAAAATCTGTCGTTGAAATAAAAAATAAGTTTAGTGAATCTTCGGAAATCAAATATGGTGTTCCTCAGGAAACATTCCTCGGACCTAAGTTATTTCTTCTGTATATCAATGAAAGGTTGCATATGGAAATAGGTGGAGATATCATCTCATATGCGAACGATACGGTTCTCCTATTTCATGGAACAAATTGGCAAAAAGTTACGAAAAACGCGAAAAAAGGTTTATATCAAATCATTTGTTGGATGGACTGTAATCTCTTGAGCTTGAATGAGTGTAAGACTGAATTCATAAGTTTCACAAACAGGCCAAAAGTTAAACCCAACCTGAAATCAATTAAATTTCATGAGACATGTGATCTGACCAACTGCGATTGCAAGAAGACAATTAAAAACACTTCAGAAATCAAATATTTGGGAGATGGAATAATCATTCTGTATATTTGAATAGCAAACTTGAAAAACTGGTATTTGCATTTTATAAACTCGGGATATTCTTCAAAAAAAAATTTGAAAGTAGCCTATAAATCATTAGTAGAATCTGTGATGTCCTATGGAATGATAGTGTGGGGAGCTGCGTACACCAATCAGATAAATTGTTTGGAAGTCACACAGAAATGGATTTTGAAAGTAATACTAAGGAGAAGGCGCAGATTTTCCAACGAAAAGCTCTTCATAGGAAGTAAAATGCTCGATTCATAACATCTGTATATTTTTCATATTGCGAAATTCATGTACAAAAATAGAACGCAACACCAAGAAATTTCCCACAATCACAGTACAAGACAAAAAGGTCTGAAACATTTGAATATTCCCCATCCTAATTCCACCCTTTATAAGAAATCGATAGCATTCAATGGCCCTAAAATTTACAATTACATCCCAGAGTCCCTCAAAAATATTCAAAGTTATAAACAGTTCTGCAAAAAACTGATGTCCTTCATTCTCATGAACTCTAGAGCTCTTGAAGTACTTATACAATGAATGCCATTTTATAATTCTCACAGTTCCTCAATTTCTTATAATATTAGTTTAGTCTCTTAGCTCCTGATCATTTTAGATTGTTTTCTTTATTTTCTTTATTATTATATTATTTAGGCTTCTAATATAGCACATATCAAATGTTCAAACACTAATTAATTAATACTTAGGCACAAGACGATCTCATTATGAGATCAGGTGCACTCAATTTGTCAAAAAAAACTGTAATATAATAAAATTGTACTGTTATTATTATTATTATATTATATATTTTATTATTATATATTGCTGTTATGTACTTGGGAGCTCTTCCAAATTAAAGTAGCCTACAAGAGATAAACTAAAAAAAGTATTCCGATTACTACATATATCTTACTGATATTGTTCATTATGTCTATTTAGACTCCTGCTCCCTTTCAATCTTTAAACTATGAATTTTGTAAACACTAACTGGTGCTCCAAGCGTGAAAGGGCGTGAGAAACGATAAAATCTTTCTAACTTATATCCCAAGTAAGGATCAATTATTAAAACTCTCCATTTCTCAAATTTATATCCTTTCATTGTCTAACAGTTGCAATTCCTTTTTACCTCTTTCGTGTTCAAGGGGGATGTTCTCGACATCAGAAGAAGTAGAGATACGAGTATGTATCGAATTTCAGTTATCTTACAGGCCTAAACAAGTTTTGTGGATAAATCGTATATTACTTCACCATCTCTTGCTTCAATCACGAAACATGTCAGTGTAGTGTAACTGTAGTTTCAAGTCAAAAAGTCAAGTCAACTGTCATTACTCACCAGATTTGACTCTGCAGGACTATCATGTCCTTCCTCAACTGAAAAACTCTGAAAGTTCGTAAATGTTTCTTCCAACGAAGCAAGCTTTTCTCAAGGTCTAAAGCCGCGGTCAGCAACAGGCGGACCGCGGTCCATTTACGGACCGCGAAAGGTTGACCCGCGATCCGCCCCAAATATTGTATTATATACCAAGTACATATAAAAATTCGTAGATAAGGTATACCATACCTTTATCAATTAAAATAACACAAATAAAATCTAACTTAGTACGTATTCTATTTGAAGTTGCCTAGTCAACGTGTTTTACTTACTACTGATAAGTTTCCTATCTAGCCTGTGTGTGTGCGAATCAGACTGATGCGATATAAATATTTTCAAATCTCTGTTATGCACACGAAGCATCCATAGATTGAACTTCGTACCATTTTTTCAGAAATATGTGCGGGAGCATTCCACAGCGCACCGTGTACTTACCTTACTTCAGCGTGCTTGATCCTGTTTTGTTTTGTTGAAACAAGCACGAGCGCGTATCGAAATCGATAGTGGGTGAGTGGGAAAGCACTGAAAGCAGACTGCCAGTCATCAGTCGCAGCACAAACAACTCAGTAACCGAACATTTGTTTTATGATTTCTGTGATTTTCGTTCCTTTGATAAAAAATCTTTCTGTACCTACGTTGACATCAATTAAAATAACACAAATAAAATCTAACTTAGTACGTATTCTATTTGAAGTTGCCTAGTTAATCTGTTTTACCCACTACTGATAAGTTTCCTATCTAGCCTGTGTGTGTGCGAATCAGACTGATGTGATTTAAATATTTTCAAATCTGTTATGCATACGAAACATCTACAGATTGAACTTTGTACCATTTTTTTCGGAAATTTGTGCGGGAGCATTTCACAGCGCACCCCGTGCTTACCTTACTTCAGCGTGTTTGATCCCGTTTTGTTTTGTTGAAACAAGCACGAGCGCGTATCGAAATCGATAGTGGGAGAGTGGGAAAGCACTGAAAGCAGACTGCCAGTCATCAGTCGCAGCACAAAAAACTTAGTAACCGGACATTTATTTTATGATTTCTGTCGTTTTCGTTCGTTCGATAAAAAATATTTCTGTACCTACGTTGACATGTATTCTAAAAAACAAAAAGTCAGCAGTAAAAATAGAAGGTTTTTGGCAGAGTGGATTGAGCAATATTGTTTAATGCTGCTTGATAGGCCTCAAGCGGTTCCAGTGTACCTGATATGCAATAAAACTGTCGCTATTGTTAAAAGTGGAAATTTGAAGCGACACTACAAAACAACTCATCAGCAATTCCACAAAAATTCAGATCAAACTATAAAAAACTGGCTCAAGACCGTCGGTGTAGTTTCTTACATTAATAAGAGTTCTTGTATTTCTTTTATAATTCAGAATGTGATTTGAAACCAAAGTAATATGTAGCACTTTATTATTAATATTTATTTTTTTTCTGGACCCCATTAAAATTTTCCCACAGTATCCGGACCCCACCTAAAGGTGGTCTAGAGGCATCGCTGTTATAAATATATACCAATAAATACATCATCGTAGGTTTATGATGAATATATCTATTCATATACAATTCTGGTCAGGAGAATTTAAATATTTAAATCAACATACGACAAGAAACGGGAATCCTGAAGACTATTTCTGGAATATTTTTCACTGATGTCGACAAATTAGAAGTAATCAACTAGATATTATTTTAGTTAGTTATTATATTGTAATTGTAAATATTCAACAAAGATATATCCTCATCTATTTTCACTATACTCACTTTACTAGATATAGACTTGACAATATTTTGTAAAAAGGATAAAATATTTTTCACTCCTATCGGCAATTTTTCATCCTCTTAGACTAAGAATATATACAAAATTTTCATATCATTATTCCAATTCTCTGGTGAAAAGTCAAAGCGAGTGAAACACTATCAACTTGATATCAAAATTGTTCTAACATATAAAAATATCACCACAAATAGTAATTACAAATAGTAATTGATAAAGAATAATTCACATAAGTACAACCGTCAAAATTGGACTGCAAACCTTTTATAATATATATGAGTCAACAAACAATTCCAAAAAACATTTTTCCCATTCACCAGAATACAACACTCTTGTGTCATGCATCTTTATTAGATTTATGCTAAACCAAAAGGTTCAGTACTACCTTCTGTACTTTATTTTAGTTCAACAACGTTAATTAGGAATTAGTTTCACTCATTGAAAAATATGATTAGTGGATCGAAAATCGGAATAATGTTTTTTATGATTATAATTAAATAACAAAAAACAGATTACAGCAACGTTACCCTTTAACATAATATAACAATAAATAATCAACAATTCAAAAATCAAAATGAAATTAGAATATACAGGATGGCCATTTTGAAATGAAACTTTAGAATTTTTATGATTCATATTTTATTATCTATTCATAAATATATTTTTCTACTCTTTGAATTTCACATATCAAGAGATATAAAAACAACATATTAATTCAATAGCCCTGATTCATTTGTTTTAATTGGATTCTAGTCATTATTGATTTACCACCAATCAATAGTGTTAACAAGATATACCTTGTTAGAATTCAAAAACATGGATGCAGTGAAATAGAAAATATCTCATAAAAGGATTTCTTCAATCAAGTGCAACTGTTATAAAATACAGCTATCTTACATTGGTCACCCTGTATAAAGTGTGTATAAAGCAATGTGTTGAAACATAGTTACATTGGAAGAGGAGACAGCTATTGGTATGATTGAATAAAGTTATTGAAGTTTTCTGAATTTTGAGATAACATGTAAAGATCTAACCACGTTTTCATAGCATATTATATGCTATGTAAATATGTATATCAATTTCTAACAACCGATGTTACCAAAACCAACGTTCCTGTGTAAACACCATTTTCTAAAATTATGGCCAATTGAACAAGGTTAGATCTCGCTGTCTGTTTGACACATAAGAAAAGGGTATAAAGGAGGAGAACCATCTCTGTGAATCATAAAGTGTCCGTCCAAAGTCACAAAATTAGGGAGCCGCCACTGTAGTGACAGTGTGAATTTTCAATGAAGCGGTAAAAGTTAAATAATAAAGAGAGCTAGATAAAACGGAAATAAAAACCTCCGCTTACAGAAGCTTTTATAATTTCACAATAATTCACAATAATTTTGTTAGTTTATATTTACCAAAAAATATACGACTACGTGAATATAAGCTATATATCTACAAGCTCCATATCATTAACAACTTGAGTCATTAACAATATTAAATATGTTTTTCCGTTAACCAGCTGTCGCACCCCTACGAATGACAACCCTCAGAATTCGAAACTTGTGCGAGCCAAGGATTAACGAGGTCTTACCTTTTAACGTGTGATTCCTAACACAGGTTGGACGATAGCAAGTGAAGATCGATCGTTCAGACTAGGGCTTGAACCACCGACCAACACGGCAATCAATTCAAGTGAGTGAACAAAGCACCCACGCCGATCCGCTTGACTACCGACCGACCAGCATACATCATGTTCTCTATAATTTCTAAGTTCATATCATACCACTTTTGATATTAGCGCCATTTTGGTCAGTTTTTTATCGTTTACTAGTGGACACTTTTTCAACAAAATTCCCATTTGAGATGGTTCTTACCTCTACCCTGCATAGAAAAAAGCAAGTGGTTGATGAAATTAGACAAAAAAAAATTAGGTTAGGTTAGGTTAGATTCAAGTTTGGGAAAAAGTAAGATTTCCTGGGGCAAATGCATATTTTTTTTTTCCAGAATATATGGCGTTACTAATACAAACGTCAAAATAATATGGTCCCAGAAAGAAACTATTCATATCTTCACAAAACATATTTCTTCAAAAGTTTTCCATTTTACACATGCCTTATGCCAAATATACGAACAATTATCCAAATGTGTTATGCGATGATGGTAGCAAGGGACAGCTTTTATAAAGGTAGAGATGAGTTTAGGATGATTTTTTTTTCACAAAAAGTAGATACAATCTTCTTGATTAGCAGGGCAGTATACTTTAATAATGCAGCAAATATCTAAAATATGTAAGAATCCCAAATCTATTCTTTGCAATTAGTTTTTCCAATATCGTACAACCCCCAAAACTTTGAGAAAAGCATTTTCCTAGCCACATTTTAGCTACTGCGGCGGTGTTCGAAGACAACTACAGACTATCAAAAGAGTCAATCAGTTAAAAATACACCTCGAGACTGTAGTCAACTAATACTGAAAAATACAAATCAATGTTCAAGAAGAATGTGGTGGAGTTGATTTCATTCTGAAAAAAAATCATTGCAATTGATGATGTCATTAAAAGTTGATGACGATTTCATTGCTTCAGCGTCTTCTAAATTAACATATATGAATTTCAATTATTGGCAAATTCATCGTTCAGATATAACATCTAGCGGACGTATTGAAACTAAGCCAGATGTTAAAACAAAAACAATGTCCCGTGAAAACTTACGTGTCAGATTCATTTTGATTTTCACTATAAAAGGTTTACAAAAGCGCAACACGTGTTTCGATATACAATAGCTTTCTATAACACTAAAAAAAATTACTTTCACAAAATCACAATTAAATAACTGGTGATGCACTGTTTGGAACCTTTGGTGTAGTAATGAATATTACTGAAATTTTTTCCCAACACTGTATTACTTATTTCATTGGAATAAATTACCATTTTCCCAATCACATATCGTTATCTCATGCCATCAAACGCACAGCTATTCCTTTCCCAATAACCACATTTCGTATATCTACAGAACGAATTCTGGGTATATATCTAATTGAATCAAAATTATAAACACATTGGAATTCTTCACATTCCGTCAGGCTTGGGGATGTTGGTGTTGTAAGCTCGTATAACGGCTGACTGGGACACTACACCTCCTTCTTCTTGTGAAAAAGCGAAACCATCTAAGAAAAGAAAAAATTAGATGTATTTAAAGTTATTCAAATTAATGTACAAGTCAACGAAATGTTAAAGGTAATTAATAAAAGGTTACACATTTCACCAATAGGGTAGGTTGTTATTCTTTGGAAAACTCATCAGAAGACGCTCCTATGTAGGCCAAGCTTCGACAACGACCACTGAAAGAAATTCGTCATTTGTCTTTCTCTACAGTTTTCACTGCAGTCATTATATAACCCCAGACACCGCTGTTTAAACCCACCATAGGTTCCATCAGTGGTGCTGAGCTGAACCACAAATGCATTGCTGTCAAAGCCTGACTAAGTAAAACCGATGATACCCCTCCTTTATGAAAAGCCTCACGAAAGGTGGTTGAAAAAAAATAAAACAGGATTTTCTCTTGATCCAAAAAAGATATCGATCTCGGTCCAATGACATTCTCTAGCTGAAATGATGTAGCATACGGTAAAACTATAAAATACCTACTTATAAATTTGACGCCTTAACCTTCAATTTAGAGATCAAACTCCCATTGTTTTCAATTTTTCTCATCAATCGTGAAAATTTGCCGAGATGCGAATTTGTTTTCTCATATTCAATTTTTTCAGCAAAAGTAGGGGAAATAAAAAAATGAGTGATCGCACATAGAGATATATTGAAAATAAAAATACCTACGGATTTTGAATTATTCGGCTTTTTTGAACCTTTAAAAATTTCTACAGGCGTTCACTCGCAATATTAGGGCACGGAGGCTTTTTTGAAGTTAAAAAAAGTCGATTTTATTTTTAAATGTCAATATTTTTCAACGTGCTAGCAATCATTTTTTTGTAATCTCCTATACTTTTTAAAAAATATAGTATAAGAAAAATATTCGCATCTCGGTAAATCCTCACGATAAAAAAAATTGAAAAAATGGGAGTTTCACCTTGAAGGTCAAGGTCTATAGTTCTCTAGTATTCTATATCATTTCAGCTATAGACTGCTGTTGAACTGCCATCGATATATTTTTTGAATCGAGAGAAATTCCTTTTTGAAATCTTCAGTGCGCCATCTATAGGATCCACAGATTCAATCCAAAAATAAAATGATGGACGAGGCTCCCTCCGGAAGGCGCTCATTTGCAAATCCAAGCTTCGACATCGAAGCTTATCGAAGACTTATTGGTTTGGCCAAGATCAGTAGTCATTCAAACTACTGATCTTGATCTGCTTCTACTACTACTGTTAAAAAATTCGAAATATCGGCAATTGCTTTTTTAAGAATAATTTCGTCAGAACTGTTAACAAAACTGTTATGTGCTAGTTTTCTTCTATTAATTATTTTCCATCCATTATATGTAATATTTGCATATACTATTCACTATGCAAAAGATAAACACTATGCAAGATAAAACTCACAAAATATAAAAACAAATACATTTGCGAAACAAACATGTGAAATACTTGAAAAAATAATTCCAACTTGTTATGAAGCTGAAAGAGGCAGATTATTCAAATAGAGAAGAAAAACGAAAAACATACTTGATATATAACCTAATAATCGAGAACATGGATAATTTTTGGATTCATAAACACTTTTGTTAATTTCTGAAAACCTAGTAACCATTTCAATTTCATACACTTCTGTTGTTGTAGAAAGTTGTTTGTTAAAATAAGTGTGACTTTTTATAAACATTAAATAACATTAAATTCGTTCGAAACAAAAAAGAACAAATTCGACAAACTGGGAAGTACGATTTTCAAAGACTGAGCGGCTTCATTACTAATAATTCTGCAAAAGCAAAGTATTGTTTATGAGTATAGGTATGTATAAGAATGTAAAAGAAAATGAATTTTGATGAGAATATTTTTCTGGTATTGTTCATCAAGGCAATACAGCTGGAAGTAGAATACATAAATAACAATTGTCCCTAGGTTGTCAGTTACACGTGGTGACTACCATAGGGCAAGCATAATATGGGTGTCTTGCAAAATCTTGAAAGCATATTATTGTTCATTGTCAATTGGACTGGAAGCCTTTGATGTTCCGATAGAAATTGCTCTCATACCAACTATTGAATGTTCAAAAACATCTCGTCATTACAAAATACAGCCTGCTGGAGACCCAAGGACAAACTCAAACCATTCATAATTCACCCCAGACAGCGATGTTTCGATCCGCTATAGATCGTATTAGTGTTGCTAGGCTGAACCACAAATGCATTGCTTGACATAAATGTCATTAAAGAACAAAGCTGAGTACATGAGGGCGATAGTATCTAACCTTATGAGAAGGCATCCATGGGATCAACAGAGAACTTAATCCTCGTCCTCAATACGTCACTGCAGCTTGTCTACAAAGAAGCTAACTGAAAACCGGAGCCCTAACGCAACGCATTTATGATTCGACATCAGACAGCTCTCTTTCGACCCGCCATAGGTCTCATCAGTAGTGCTAAGCTGAACCACAAATGCATTATCAATGGACAAGCCTGTGTACATAAGGGCAATGGCTTTAATATCTCTGCCTTGCAGTGAAAGCTGCAGTGATAGACAGAAGACGAATCTCGTCGGCGGTCGATGTCAAAGCCTGGCTTTGCAACTGACCGCTTGGGGAGCACTGTTTATCATTCATATTTGAAGATTGAGTTCTCTGTTGAACCCATAGATGTCGTCTTCGTACGGGGAGATATCGTCGCGGTTATATAAAATACAGCCTACAGCTACATACTATTTATACATCCACAAAAGTTCTTGAAAACTTTTATGCAAAATTACTTTCTGCGAAAAGTGAGATGAACAGGTGATACAATTTACTGAATATGATTACTGTCAAGAAAAATCCTAACTTCCTTAAATTTTCAAAATAAATATTTGGTGAAGGAAACCCTGTGTACGGTGTTTAGAAGCCTATTTTAAATATGTTATAACAGATTTTATCCAAAATATAAAGAAAATATAAAGGAAATTTTCTCATTTATAAAAATTAAATTACTTTTACCAATTCCGATTGTTAGTTGTCAACAGTGAGGTTATCGACTTGAAAGTTATCAAGTTCACTTTCACTTAATATTATTAGATATTGCCAAAACTAATAATGAAAATTCTCTTCTCGTTTAGTTCAGATCTTACCTATTTTCAAACGAGATATAGCAATCAGGTTTTTTGACTACCAGATGATGACAAACTTCTTTGTAGGCTTGAAATTTAAAAATGCTAGGTAAACTTTTTCTAAAAGTCATTTCACAGAGATGCTAACACAAAATAAATAAAATTTTATTCATATATGTACTAAATATACAATATCTTTCAATTTCCTTAAATAATTGTATTTTTATTGATACTTAGTATTGCGCTAAATAAAAGATTATTATTATCATTATTATAAACTTTCCCATTTCAAAAAATAAAAGTGAATGCCGCTCCCGCTTAGTACCTAATTGACGTTATAGTTTTTGGAATTACCATGTTGATATAACCCTTTAAAAATAAAAGCATACGGGTCCAAAGTTTTTCTTTATTTTCGCGTACCATACCGTAAATCTCTGTGTACTGTTCTCGATGGCCACCCTGCACATGTTTTCTTAATTTTATGAAACGCACCGTACTCAGCCAAGTGTTTGTCCAAAATACCGAATAATGTTCTATCCGGCTTTTGTCTCTCCGGAAATAATAGAAAGTAAATGTGTGCTGTTTTCGTACTATTCCTATCAAATTTATAATACAGTTTCAACATATCTCGTTTTTTTTTCATTTGAGAATGACATTACGCCTGAAGTATTCGTGCAAACTTATGATGTTTGATGAGTTCTGACAACTAGTGCCCATTAAAGAAACATTTTCTATGGAGTCATGACTATCTCAGATGAAGGTTTTTTTTTTATACCTGTGATTTCACGAGAGCAAAGCATAACAAATCATACATCAATGAAATCAGAATGAGAACAAAAAAACAATACAGCGCCCATAATAGGAAAAAAGTTGATGATGATTGTCAGAAGACGAAAAGAAAATTCGGATAGTAAATCTGAACATGAAAACGTAGCTAAAAAAATTATCAATGAAAATGTGTTTTTGCTTTTGAGCTATATTATCAAATAACGCTAGAAAAAAAACAAAAATTTCGATTTTTGGTTTTTTCCAGATACTTCCGGAAATACTCGGAATGTCCCAAGTTTCAAAACAGTATTTTAGTAAACACATAAAAACGCAACTTTGCCCTAATTTAAGCTTCGACGTATCTCCTGTAGTTTAGGAGATCCCAATGGTGGGGGTCGAATTTGAATTACCCTGTATATTCGCTTCCCATTTTCCGATACCTTACTGAAATGCTATCTCCTTCTTTCGGTTCAGGTGATTTCAATTTTCTACTTTTATTGGCTTAATTTTCAACCCTCTCCTTGTATTTCATTTGTTGTTCTGATGTTTTCGGTATTTTCTTTGTAAATTCAAGCCTAATACTTTGATTTTCTGTAGAGCTTATATGATGAACAACATGATTGATGATGATGCCTTACAGCTGTCTCAAGGCATTTCTTCCAACCACCAGAAAACTCTTCGTAACGGTTCATGAATAACTTTAGATCTTTTATAGCATGTTCTGCAATTCTGTTTTCTTCAGATCATATGCCCATTCATGAAATCCTCCAGATGCAAATACTTTTCCACAATCAGTAACTATTTCTTTATTTCATTCACAAATGGTAAATTAGCTAAATATTATTTTACAAATATAATATTTTCCTTCATTGCTTTTGCCGAGATATATCTCCTTGATTCATAAACAATTATAATGATTTGGTTGTTTTGTTTGGTCAGACTTCTTTTGGATTTTATCAAAATCAACATGGTTTCATATGAATTTTCAGAACATTTAGTGATATAAATGAACTTATGTTTTGGCATTTAAAATTTTGCTATTTGGTACGTCTTACAACTTTTTGTGTAATATTTGATATTCTTTGTGATATTTTTCCTTATGAATCTAGCTTTAATTTTGTAAAAGGTTTTATAATACCATCACGACCTCCTGCAGTAGCATCTTCGTGATACAATTTCACTATTTCATTTGTTATTTGCTTGCTTTTAACTTGATATCTGCCATCTATCACTTTTTTCAAATATTGAGTAACCAAATTACACCAAAAATAGTCTTGACTATTGTTGGAAATGTCAATACATGATCTTAATATGGCATCATCATCTTTCAGTTCTTTTCCATTTTTATGATTGACCCTCATATCGAAACATCTCAAAAATATTTGCCATCTTGCTAATATATCTCACACATCTCCAGTGGACAAGAGATGGCTTAAATCACAGTGGTCGGTATGCACTTTGGAATTTTGCCGCCAAGTATTCTTTCTCTGTTACTGAATTCATTTCACATTTTCAAAAAGTATAAGAGTAATGGATGATAACTCTTAGTTACCCATTCCTCTTTTATTTTGGATCCCCTTTGTAGAGAATTGCCTCACAGCCATAATATGAAGTATCTGTCGATAATTTATATTTCAAGTTAGGATCTAGGATTCTCCAAATCGGAAAATCGGTTCTGATGTTATGATTTCTGTCAGTTTCTCGAATCAATTTTCACATTCTTGAGTCTAGATGAATTCTAAAATGATCAGTTACGCCAGTAAAACATTGTAATGACTTGATGTCATAAGGTCTCTTCACATTTTTCACCTTTTCAGTGATTTCATTCTTTATCTTCTTCGTATTTCCACTGATTTCTCTACCTAGAAAACGCACTTGTTGTAGACAAAAAGAACATTTTTACAGTTTATTTTGAAATTACTTTCATTACATTTTTTTCTTATTTTTGAAGTAATATTTTCATGTTCCTCCAAAACGTAACCTTCACAAATACTATCGTCGATATACAATATCATCAGTATATGCTACTACATTTCCGTCCAATAAATCACCAAGAACATCCTGAGCGCTGAAATTTTGAACTTCAATTATTCCATCTGAGTGATAGCCTGAGAGATTCATAATGCCCCTCTTCCGTTACATGCTGTAAACTTTCTGCTTTTTCTGTAAAGTTCACATATCAAACTTCATCTTTCAAATCTATTTTAATGAAATATTTACAATCAACAAATTTTTCAATTAATCATTGGAAATGGAAACACATCTAAATCAGTTTCAATATTGATTTGTAGAAAATCGATACACAATCTATAATTTCCATCCTTTTTTGTTTTAAAAACACAAGGTAAGGCATATGGTGAATTGAATTTTTTTAATAATACCATTGGAGGACTGGATCCTGCGGAAGAAGGAAATATTAAGAGCAGATAGTTGTTGGTTTCCAGATGAATCAAAAACACCTTCCGGTTCTGGTGCAGGTGTTTTCAGTCGCAGACCCAGAACAGAGTTATCAACCTGCTTAGGAACTTATACGACTGTATTTCAAGCACAAATTCACGATATTGAATTGTGTACGGAGAGATTGGGTAAATCCAACCTTACTCATAAGTCAATAAAAATATTCTCGAACAGTCAAGCGGCGTTGGAAGCTCTTGGCTCCACCGAGCAACGTCTAAATTGGTAGCAAACTGCCAAAAACGACTCTCCTCGAGAGGAAGACATAACAGATTGTCTCTGGTCTGGATTCCTGGCCATACTGGCCGGGAAGGCAATGAAGCTGCTGACTCTCTTGCAAAGGAGGGTGCTGCAAGAGGCTTCATTAGACCAGAACCTGTCATTGGCATCGCTGTGGGCTTTGCCAAACAAACACTGAACACCTGAAGATTTATGGACTTTTGGCAGAATCATCCAGGATTGGCTCACTCTAAGGCGTTTATTCACCCTTCGAAGCTTGATTCCAAACAGTTGTTGGATGAACTACGAAGTCTAACAGGCCTTCTCACATGTCACTGTCATTTGAATCATCATATGCAGAGACTTGGACTGTCGAAAGACAATGTGTGTCGCCTCTATCTGAAAAATGATGAAACAGCAGAGCATATACTTTGTAACCGCCTTGCTGGGGACCGAATCAGGTTCTTTGAGTTCTACAGATCCGTACTCTCATCATCTGACCTGAAAGACCACTGACCATACAAACTAATCGGCTTCGTTAAAAAGATGGGTTTATTTGGCCGAATGTGAATAGGTGTGAGCCACAATAAACCCTTGTGGGTTGCGGCGGAGGGTCGAATAGACCCACTCACTTTAGACCTACCTACCATTGTTTAGCATACCTTCGATTTTCGTCAAAGAAAATCTATATGGTTTCAATTTTATATTGTTTGAGTTGTCTCTCAAAGTAAAATGTTTCATAGTTAGAAGAACAAAATGATGGAATAATAATTTGATGAAATAATTCCTTTAAATCGTTTTCGAAAAATTTTTCCTTGTTGAAATGAGTAGTTCTCTTAAATAATCCTAGTTTTCTCAATGTCATTTTACCCAATAATATATCGAATGACAGATTTTCCGCAATAACAGGATCAATTAAAATGTCTTCGCCTTTGATTTTCAAATCATTTTTCATTTTATGGTAACATTTTGTTATGCCAGCTAGACTCCTTATATTGATATTAGTATATAGTATTAGTATGGTAAATTCAATATCAGATCTATTGTCAATAGAATTTTCAATTGATGCCCATTAATAGACAAAATTTCTATATATCATCATGCTTTCCTAAATATGAACAAGAAAAACTGTGTTTTTGGGAAAGGGTTTGGCTTTCTACTACTCCATCTTGATACATGGGATTTAATCAAATAGGTGAATGAATGTCATTACGATGTCATCGATGACATAAGTAGATCAAACTTATTCCGTGACATACAAATCGTAATTCATTAATGAACTGTCTGTTTTTTGCATAATGTTATCAAGATTGGTACTGAAGAGCCCTAAGTTAAGTGTCTTACGGCGAAACATCGATGTCTACCAGTGAGGATGAGAGTTTTCAATGTAAGTGCAATTTTTTTACCATTCATTTAGTGTAGAACTGCTGTGAATGATATCTGAATTAATAATAAGGAATGTTTGGAATACAAACTGAGTAACAATAGAGGAGCCCAAGCAAGGATTTCGGGATTTACTGAAGTGCGGCAGATTAATATACAGGGGGGTACCTTGTACCCGGTTAAGTACCTCCACCAAATATATAGATTAGTAAAAAAAAATTGATCATCAGAAATTCTCGAGCGCGTCAGATCAAGGTAAGG
>WOGO01002633.1:0-15507 GCA_015342085.1 Leptinotarsa defecta | reverse complement strand
AATAAAAAATAATCAGTATGAAAATAAAGCAATCGAAAATAAAATATAATGAAATAAAATAAAATAAAAAGTAAGTTTAGGTCGCCTTATTAAAACTTCAGTCAAAGTCACTGACACTCACTTCACTTTAAAAGAATGCACCAATATTGTAACGGTAACCTGTAGAAAAATAATAACAGTAACATTTGAAGGTACTTGATTCTTCGACTATAATAAACTTATAAGAAGTGAAATAATTCGTTGGAATGATAGTTGGAGAATATAATACATAATAATATTACTTTGTATAATACTTTCGTATTCCACTAATATAGACAATATATGTTCAATACAATATAATGCGTAAGTATAATGAAAAAAAAAGCGGCTTTTAGCGCAAAAAATCCAAGATATGAAACAATTAATAGTCATGATTTTCAATCATGTAATGTATTGTAAAGAAAACTAGAAAAAATGTGAGTGCAAGTTTCATAAATACTTCTAACCTAATTCTTGATAAACGAAATGAACACAGGTATTATTACTTTTCTTTCGAACTTCTACTTATTAAGCACCTGTTATCGTTTTGAAACTATCTAACACTATTATTCCTTCTCACATCAGATACTTTTAGAAATTATAATATAGTACCATGAAGCGAGACTGCGTCTGTATGCGATTCTATGACCTGACCGAGAATTTCTCGCGATATCAGCTTAACGTTAATAAATGTTGCCAGACCAATTAAAAAAGAGGATCAGAAACGACAAAGATTATAATTTTTCATATAATATAGTATGTTTTTCAGAAAACGAAATATATTCAATAATTTTTCATTCATATGCTTTCTTGAGCCGAATAATAGTGGAATATCTTTAGATTATTACTGGAGTTTTTTCCCAGCACTAAACCGTTATTTCACCACCTCGACACGTGTTTCGAGGAAGATCAAATAGTTTGATCTCCTTCTTCAATTTATTAGAGCCTCTAGAGATACCCTAAATGTTGTTTCACGAAAGAGAGGATATTGGCAAATCAAGATATTCAGATGATGTGGTGCTGCAGGTTTTACCGGGTTTTCCTGCAGCTTGAAAAGCAAATGCGCCATTTGAATCACTGAAGTCGCCCCGGAGCGCCAATTAATTTTTTTGTTTCATAATTTCATGATTTTTATTACTTTCTTCTTCAATATACTTTTGTAAATATTCTTCTACACTGTAAAAACCTCTAGATTTAAAATGATGTGTTATTCTGATTTGGAACTGATTGAAATCAAGACCTCTCGTGTTTGAAGGAATTTTGTTATGAGGATTCAAGTTCAAAGAATTCATTTTGGAAGTTGTCTATTACAGTTTTGGTATTCTGATAAGTCGCCAGATCTGGTGTTTCATTATGTTGATAATTTTTATGAATACCTATAATGCGTGCATTCTCAACATTAAAAGTGAAATCACAATGTCTCATGTACTCAACTAAAATTGAGATCATTGATGTTCCTTTGATTTTTTCTTGTGTTCTAAAACTCGTGTTTCAAGGTATTGGCCAGTTTGTTCAAGATAATATTTTTGGGGCTATCTATGTAGTTCAATTCATGAATGACATCAGATTGTTTATATATCACGAAGTATTTTTATTTTTTGCTCTTCCAAAAATGTTTATCCTATTATGTTTTCATTCGAAAAATCCATTTTAGATGTTTGTTGTTGAGTATCCGTGCAAAATTTCCAGGTATAATTTCATCGTGAGGTATTTCGTGATATGCTGTGCCCCTTTTCCAGCTGGTTTTTGGAAATATTTCATTCACAGATCATCCATCTAATTGCGCAGTTTTTTTTGGATGATCATTTATCATAGCGAGAGTTTTATGGTACTCACGGTTGACTATTGCACGGATTCCAACAATATTGGCTCAATCAATGCCAAAAAGTTGTAACAAGTCTTGGAGACTTGACAGTTGCCACGTTCGAAATTTCAAAAACACATAAATTCATATTTGAATCTTCAGATCTTCATTTCAGCATTATAAACTATCAGGTATACAAAATTTATACGATAAATTTCTTACTTATTGGTACATTCTATCATTTGGAATGGATATTTCGGTTCACCCTTCATTACCTAACAGTTGATCTGAAAAGTCACGTTACCAACAAGCCGTATAGCCTTAGTTGCCGAGGCCATTGAATCGAAAAGAAGAAGAAGAAGAGCTGAAAAGTTTGCGGCCCTGATACAAAAAAAATGAATGGAACTTGATTTTATCATTCAATATAGATGTCTTAGAAAGCGATACAACATTTATAGCGGTCATACAATTTTCCGATAACATTTTTATAGTACCATTTATCTTTGGCCTCAAAACAAGTCTTAGTTTCGAAGATCACTTCCTCATTGTCTCCAAATTTCCTGCCAGGAAGAATTATCTTGAGGTCAGATAACAGGAAAAAGTCGCTGGGGGACAGATGAGGAGAATATGGTGGATGTGGAAGCCATTTGGAGCCCATTTCATGCAATTTTGCCATTGTTTCCATTGATTCGTGACGGGGGCATTGTCTTGATGGAATAGCACACTTCTTATTATGTTATATTCGCTAAAATATTTTGTACACCATAACCTTGCCAATCGACTGTGGCGTTTTGCACGCTTCGAAGTAGGTGCAGTCCATTCAGATTACGATCGTCTTGATTCGGGTGTGAAATGATGGAACCATGTTCCTTTCATCCATTGTCACATATCCAAAAATCAGCGTTTTTATGGTGGGATAGCTTGAAACACTGCTCAGAATCATCAATTCGTGGTTGCTTTTGGGTCAATTGTGAGCTAGCGTGGCACCCACTTTGAACAGAGCTTTCGCATATCGAATATTCATGCAGGTTATGTCCATCATCGTCCTCGGTGCTCATTTCACTTTATTCAAACTCAGTAAACCATTTCATAACGGTTTATTTTCCTGGTGCAGTCCGAATAATATTTCTCAAGCCATGCCTTGACGCCAAAACTAATGCTTCATTGACATACGAAATTCCTTTTTATCCATTTTCTTCAAACTAACAGAAATGTTTTATCTCACAAACTAATAATTCAATAGATGAGAAATTTTTAAATACGACAAGTTACTGATAAATAGAAGATTTTTCTTTGTGAAAAATACTTTGATTATTACGCAGTAACTTATCGGGGTAAACTAAAAAGTTTGCCCTTCTACACTTGTATAAAGTTCTCCATTATAATTTTTATTTTTTTCAGATTGTGGAAGGTAACAATTACCCAAAAAATATCGATAAAAAAGAATGTTTTTGTTTTGGATCTGATTTTTTTTTTTGCTTTTGCAATAGAGAAAATATTTTTTAGCTGATCCATCTATTATTATCTCGCGAACGGTAAGACCAACAAGGTCGGTTTAATTGGACGTAAGTTTTCTATTTTGAGAAACTCAAATAATATCGAGAATATCAGTAATTGTTTTTGAAATATTCGCCAAAAACTAGGATTGTCAAATTTCATTTTTTGGCTATAACGCCTCCATTTCGAATAATATAAACAATGTTCCATATTTGTTATGATCTAATATAAACCAATTTGCAATAAGACGTTTCCTTCAATAGATTTTATCATCAACTTTATTTTTTTGAATACGAACCTGTATTCTGATACATGGCTGAATTTGTTATTACAGCGGATATAAAAATCGATAAAATGACCAGAGGTAAACAGAGAGGTACACTAGAGAACAGTAAAGACATAATATTTCGATAATCTTAATTGAGTATACGAATAATGAATATCAAAATATATGAAGCACATTATGAACTGTCTCAGTAAAAATTATACAAATCAATCTGTAATGTGCTAATTCTTCACCAAAAAAAGAAGAATTGAGTTACTAAATAAAACTGAAAAATATAATTAAAAAGAATACCAAACAATTTGCTTCGTGTTAATTCTCTTCTGGAAGGGGAAATTAGGAAAATCAGAAATAAATCACTCAATAAAACTTTCCTTTCTCTTTCTATAAACAGAAATGAATGGGACATTTGTAAATAGTTTGCCGAATTCTAAGTTAATAAACCAATTAAGAAAGAAATGCAATTTGTTGAATAACTTGGAAATAAAATGAAACATTTATTAACAACTTCATTTCCCTCATGGAAGAATAATTTGATTTCTGAAATTCGCTTTTTCTGATGATGACTCCCTTTTATTTCTGTTACTTTTCATGTACGATTTTTTCTGTATATCTATATTCAAGAGTTTCTCATATTCATCTTTCTACTCGTTTTTCAAGTTTATTGGTTTTATGATTTTTATCTATCATATATTATATTGCTTTAGTAGTGATATTTTTGAGAGTTATTTTTGTTCATAAATTGTTATAGTAACAGTAGAAATTCGGAACTGGGGTGAAGCGGTTGATTGCTTAGAAATTTCCACTTGAGTAACATCGTCTGGCTTCCAGGAAATTATGGAGATGAACTTCCTCGTTGGATTGTTGAATGAATGCAGTTCCTTGATGAATATCGAAGTATAGCGCTATTCTTTATTAAAATGAGAGAAGTTGTTGAGTACCTATACTATTTTTATAAAACCAATGTCAAAAGACATCCAGTATTATCGGAAACATTTACTGATATGAAATCCATGACTAAAAATTATTAATCAGTAGATTTCGCCAGAAAATAAGATATCTTACTACTTTTTAGATTAGCTGTTAACATCACTGCATCGAACAATTGTCCTATTAGGCATATATACTGGGTTCTATGAATTGTTCACATTTGTTTTGGAGAAAAAAAATAGGCACTTGTTCACCAATATTGAATTTTTGATGCTTTTAGGTTTCAATTTTGCTCTGTTACTAAATTGGAACACATATTTTTGACGTGTGTGTTTGTGTGAATTACGACTTTCCGAAAACCATTGTGCATGTGTGATAATCAATTATAAAAGGTTAATTCATGCCCATAAAATAGCCGAATGTGGTTTCTTGGTCTCCAGAATCGTCAGTCAAAATCTTTGACATATATTAAATTCACCTTGACTTGATACCCGACAACTTCGTACCCCAACTACCAAGATGCAGTTGAAAGAAAACTCCTGTTTCCAACTGTACAGTGTATTTCTTTAATGTCCCCCCTTTTATTTCTTGAACGGTCAACTCAAAAAATTGAAATTTGGGATAATGAAATTAACAAATTGACAGATGAAACTTTCAAAATCGCGACTGGGCGCCATATGGAAAAAAATTGAATGGAAAGGTCTTGTGACACATCTTTTTGAAGCTCCTGACAAATGATTCACAACCCTGGAATATAATGTCAATATGTTCAACTACTACAAAATGGCGGAACTTTCGATAATTGCTAGAATCCATTGACATTTAACTACATAATATGAGGTAATAAGCTTGAAGTCAGTTCCGAAGATGCTCGAAATGATTGTCTTGAACTTCTTGATATATGAATAGCCTATCTGATATATCACCCGAACATTTTCGAACACAGTAACGTCAATATCTCTACAAATATTTATTATTCTCTGCCAATATCAAAGCAGGTTCAATTTCGTACCCATTTTGCTTCAAATAGTCTCATAAAAAAAGTCCAAAGGTGTCAAATCTGGCGAACGGGCTGGCAATTCTGTAGGACCTCGATGGCCAATCCAACGACCGGGAAAAGTAGTATCCAAATAGTTTCCTACTTGTCTGGATTAATGTGGTGATGCTCCATATTGTTGGAATACAATATCCATATCGAATTCATCAGGATTCGCTTCGACGATTTCAGTGATGAGAGGGTCAACAGTAGTTTCCAGCATATTCAAATGCTAAATTTTGATCAATAAATAGAGGTCCTACAATGTGGTTTCCCAATATTACTGCCCAAACTTCAATTCTTTAATACATTCGTCACTAAAACAAGTATTGTAGAGGTAGGATGCCTAGGTAGGATTCCTTGCAATGGTTTCCATCATGATTTCGCAGAATTCTGTTCTTCGATGAGGGTCATCTTCTGTTAATTGGTGTACCATTTTAATTTTGAATGGATGATACATACTATTTGCACTTTCTGTTCTTTCGGGATGGACGGATGACCTGGGGGCTTTTTGTTATGTACACTACCGATAGTTGTGAATTTGAATACAAGTTCCCTCAAATATTTTCTACGATTTGGAAAACGTTCATTGAAAATCCTTTCGGTCTCGCAAAAGTTTCGTGTCGCACCGTAAATAAAAATCGTTTCAATTTTTTTCTCCAATGGACGAGAATTGACCATTTTAGAGATTGTTGACGTGGTACCGTGACGTGACGTTGACGTGGTATTAAATGTTACGCCATTTTGTAGTAGGTGAAGATATTGATTTCATATTCTAGGTTTGTGAAGTATTCGTCAGGAGTTTCAAAATGATGTGTCACAAGACCCCCCTTTCCATTTACTTTTTTTCCCAGATGGCGCCCAGTCGCCAACTGGAAAGTTTCATCTCTCAACTTCGCTTCAAAATAAAGTATTCATGCATTGATTTCATTATCCCAAATTTCAGTTTTTTGAGTTGACCCCTTCAAAAAATAAAACGAGTGGCATTAAAGAAATGTACTGTATATACATGCTCACCTAATACCCTAAAATGTATTACAGGTAGTTAAACGGTATACTCACATAACTTGTCTCCAAATGTGGAAGCACAAAACGTTCTGCCAAAAAAATGCATATTGGAAACAAAAATACATTATAAAGGCCAATAAATGACACGGTATGACTGACAGGTATCCTGAGAGATTGATAATTGCAAGTGCTATGAAAGCCATAGCCAATCCTGAAATGGAGTGTATTATACAAATACCCTGAAATAAACAATTGATGCATTTCAACATATGAATTAAGAAAAATCACAAAGTACATTGTCATCAATGCCATTCGAATTATGTTATATATTGGCATATTTGTCGAGTACCACTCTGTTTGGCTACTCGACCGTAAATATAAAAAAACTATTGTTTTTATGAAGCAGCTCGACTTCGAGCCAATATGTGATTTCAGGCACAGTTTAGAAAATAAAATCCTTTAAAATAAGAGATATTTCCTTTATTACCAGCAAATGGAACATTTGGCGGAAATGAAGTAACCTCGACGAATTTTATAAGTTACCACCGATACTTTTATGGGGAAAAAAATTTAAAAATTAATTTCGCCAACGATCTGTAGAAAATTATATCTCGGTATCGAGAGGTAGTTGCATACGCGTCAAAGGACATTGGCAACAGAGGTGCGATATGCACAAATAGAAAAAGAGTGTCTAGGGTTAACGTGGGCTTGTGAAAAATTTAAAGAATATGTTTTGGGGCTCTCAAAATTATATTTAGAAAAGGACCATATACGACTCATTCAGATAAAAACTAGTAAAAATTTAGACGAGTTGACACCAAGGTTACAAAGGTTTCGAATTCGTTTGATGCCATATACTTATGAAGTAAATTACATTCCGGGGAAAGATTTGGTAATCGCGGATGCATTAAGAAGAAATCCATTGAAGTATACAGGGGGCGCCGGAATTAGACTATGAAGTTGACGCTCATGTCAACTTTATTGTAAAACATTTACCGATTAAAGATGAATTTTTGAGTAAAATTTTGGAGGAACAGAATAAAAATAAAGTTTGTAAAAAGCTAATCGAATACTCAATAACTAGTTGGCCTAATGAACAGGAACTATGTCCTGAATTGGGGGTTTACTATCAATATCGTAACGAAATATCGTTGAATGAAAATTTTTTGCTCAAAGGGACGCGAATTATTATTCCCCCTATGTTACAGAAACAAGTTTTGGATTACTTATATTTAGGTCATAAGGGATATCTAAGTGTAGAGAGAGGGCAAAGATGTCAGTCTGGTTGATGGGGCTATCGACTCAGTTGGAGAACATGATCCGTAATTCTCCGAATTACGTTGAGGAAAGAATCAACTTCAAAGAACCATTTCTGAAAGATGATATTGCCACCAGAGCATGGCAAAAGGTAGCAATGGATATGTTTAAGTGTATCGATGTCTGGTATCTCATTATTACTGATTATTTTTCAAGATATTTTGAGGTAATTCCTTTGAAAGAAATGACACAAAAAGTCATTATATTAAAATGTAAGGAAGTATTTGCACGATTTGGTATTCCCGAATCGGTTAGAACCGATAATGGTCCGCAGTTTCAATCGGAGTTTGAAAAATTTGCACTTGAGCTAAATTTTAAACATGTCACATCAAGTCCTTATTTTTCTCAGTCGAATGTGGAGGCGGAAGCCGCAGTGAAAATTGCGAAAAATTTGATCAAAAAGAATAAAGACTTGTCTATGGCATTATTGTCTTATAGATCCACTCCCTTGCCAAATGGTTTTAGCCCAGCGGAATTGCTGATGTCGCGTAAATTGAGAACTAATTTACCTATATTGCCAAGTAAACTAGATGAATTAGTGGATACTAAATCTTCGATTGAAACTGAGGAAAGAAGGAAACACAAACTTAAATGTGATTTTGATAAGAGGCACAAGGCTAAAGAATTGTCAGAGCTTTTTCCTGGTGATAGTGTTTGGATCACTGATTTGCGATGTTACGGAAAAGTGATTAAAAAGTTATATGAACCACGATCTTATCTTATTGGAACGAGTGGGGGAATTTTCGGCGAAATCGTTGGTTTTTGGTATTAGCACCATATGCACAGTTTAGATCTTTTGACAGTCAGACTCAAACAACATTAAGTCAGACCCAAACAACATTACCAGAACCGGTGACCAGTAGTTCTTCACACTCAGATGTAAACTTAGGTAGAAGTGATAATAGTTCTAGTGAGTCCACTAATGAATTCGTGGAATCAAAGGTGGAAAGTGCGTGTGAAATTAGTCCGGTTAAGAATAAACAAAAACCTGAAAGTCCATTAAATAATTGGCCAGAGCGAATTAGAACTCAACCCAAGTGGTTGGTTGGTTATGTAAATTAGGTAGAACTGAAATGTATATTTAGCTTTAAGTTTGAAAGGTGAAAGATGTTGCATTAGTACACATTTTATTATATAGGTTTAGACGGTGTTGGCAACACTGAAAAAGGTGGGAGAGAACAGAAGAGTGTAACATGGTGGCTGGATGTGAAACAAAACAAAAAATATAAACTGTATTTATAAAAGTAATGTTAATTTTAGTCTTCATTATTCGGGTAACGAATAAAACAATCCTCAGGATAAATCCTACCACAGTATGATACAAACTCGGGTTCTTCGAGCAGTAGTGCTTTCACAATTAAACTCGAATCCAATTGAAGACTGTACTGGCAAATTTCGAATTGCGCAGGCTATTCTGGATTCCGGCAGTGAATTTTCATTGAAAATGTATGTGTTCGCCGCTTAAGATAGCCTATTGAAATGTTATTGAAGACTATTCACGGTTCAGGTCAAAGGAAAACATCGTTCATATCTGATGAAGTATTGTGTGTAATCAAACCCTCCAATAGGGATTTACCAGTTCTCGATTTTGATACTATTGTTTTGGATGAAATTTGTGAAAACCTTGTCACGACTTGTAATGATATTATATAATGGAAACACATCTCAACTCAGCAGACAAAACTTCTAACGAATCAGGCCCGGTAGGAATTTTATTTGGAACTGATATTTTCTCGAAAGTTTTGTTGAATGAGAAAATTCATTCACAAGACAATAATCTTCGTATGGTTACATTGGTCAATGAAATTTCAACTGTTTTTTGTCACATGAAAACTTATATCAAACTTTGAATCTACTAGGGTCACTAATCAATATTGTATCAATGAAAAAAAATTGACACAACAGGTTTTTGTCTTGACATCAAAGCATATATTTTGGTGAAAATTACAAAAATCAACTATACCTACTCAGAGAAATTATTAAGTACTTACTGTACAATAAATATTTATGATTTTCGTGAATATTTGTCTTCTGGTAGGTCCCTCCCGAATTTCCAACAATAATCTGCTAGCATTCCTGGGCTCCATTTCCATTGATAACGCTCCTCTATTAAGTAAATGTCCTGATGGAATCTCTTCCCTACGTAGTTAGGACACATTACACCCCAAAGCTCTATCTAACATTATCAGTTCCTCTATTAAGTCTTTGTGTTTTCCGCTTTATGATTTCCTAAGAAATTCTGGACAATACTCACAAAACACATCCAGGCGATTTTTTCTTGGTCATTCAGTTCTCCTTCAGAGCTATTATCCTTCATAAGTTGTCGTATTTGTTAGCCTACAAATATTTCCTCTTTCAGATATAAAAATCCACTGACATCTTTGTGCATAGCTTTTATAAATTTTTTAATCAGTCAGAGTGCAACGGTGGTAGAACTATGTCATCAGGGTTCACTGAAGGCTTATTTTTAACATTTTTACGATCTGGAGTAAATGACTCACGCTTGAGCCACATTTTATTTTATTAGTAACTTTTTCTGTCTCTGCTGTCCCATTCGCAAATAAAACAGCAACATTTTGTGTAATCAACATAATATAGTCCAAGAAAATAATAAATAACTTTTAAATCGCCACAAATTTTCCAAGCGTCTTCACTGTATTTAATTTTTTCAAGAAGAAATCTCATATTTTCGTGAGTCTCTTCCATATCAGAACCATGAACAACCGGCACTGAAGGGAGTTCTTTTCTGTTATGCAGCAACACTGCTTTCAAACTAGTCAATGAACAGTCCCCACTGACTTGGATCATATTCAAAATTCAATAAATTCAGCACAACATAAATATTATTATAATGTACTTTAGGAAAGTAAGGTTTTATTTCATCGTCACAATGTCGAAAATGAGAAACTTTTGCTGTTTATAAAGACAAATTCAAATCACGTACTAAATCGTTTAAATCACTTTGTGTCAATAAGTGCGGTTCTTTGAAGTTTGCGGGGGTCACTATCTTCATATTCCTTATGCGAACAAGTTCTGTCGGAGTGAAATCACAACTTTCTGGTCGATTTGGAGGCTTCGGCACAAGCAGTTCGGCACTATGTAGGATGGGTCTGTTGGCCGAAGACAAGTTTGGATACTGGATAGTATGTTTGGACTTCGTTGTAATGCCTTTTATTTTTGTTTGACTCAAATAAAAGCCCAACCTAATGGGACTCTGACACACGTTACACAACATTTATCTGGGACGCAGGATTTATCTTGATGCTGCACGGTAAATCCAAAATATTCTTAAAAGCACTGTTCAATTAATGGGGTGAAATTTGGACGCTGGGATGTAAAAGCTGATTCTTCACACACATAACAAAACTGTCAGGATTAGTGGGACACTTTCGTTGCATATTTGCGATGTACCTAACGAAAATGTATGTTGGCTGATGCAATAGTTATACAGCCGCCTAAATAACGTATAATAGGTCAGAAATGAGTATATAGCTGTCACAAGAAAACTGGATGTGATTGAATCAAAATTATTATATATTTCTAATGGGGTTAGGCCAACATAAACAAAACACATCACAAAGTTCTTGTGATAAAAACACTGTTGATCTGTGTAATCGATTAAGAACATCATTTAGTAATGAGCTGATGATATTCATAGAAAAATATCTTAGCACATCACCAAGGGTCCAGAATGGGGTAGCACAAGGGTCCATTTTGGACCCTTTTTCATACTTATCCGACCTTTGGAATGAAACACCCTTTTTAACATAAGACACAACAAAATACCTTTAATAAATCACTTTCTTTGTCAATGACACAGTCAAAAATGTTATAGGTATAATAAAATAATACAAGTTAAACTTAAATATTCCAAATTTTATTTTACAAAAGGCAAGTTTCTATAAATATATGATATAATATCAAGGGAAAGTCTTAACACAGAAGAGTAACTATGATCGTATCTCAACACTTTATAAGACCTACGTCATCGTTCATTTTCTCAAATTTTTTCATGCCAAGGGTGAGATGGAGAAACGAGAATATGGGAAATGAAATAAATTTGGTTCTTTCAGTGAAACCTATGAGAGAAAGTATTTTGGAAATTCGAAGTTACATATTTACAAATATTTCATCTACCATGTTTTATGAGTATGGAAAAAATACTACAAAAAACTATCGTGCCTTGAAATGAGAAAGGTGGGGACGCTTTGTTTTTGTTTCCGTGTTGCATAGCAGCGGGATGTTCTCCTGAAACAACAAAAATATGTTAGACACTTATGTCGTGAACGATCTAAAAATATTGACTTTTCAAGTTTACGGAGAAAGACTATGTACTTTCACAGACGGAGATAATTGTGTCAAAGCAGTTTCCGGGTTTTGTGACCGTCTTCTGCAGGTTTTTATGCCTGACGTTTCGTCTACTACTGCGGAAGACATTATCAAAAGCGATAAAGTAACGGTCGAAGTTATAGAGTTATTGTCAACACAGAAACTACAATCGTGGAATATGTCTCCGGTCTCCACTACCTAATCGCCTTTGATGATCTCTACTGCAGTAGTAGACGAAACGTCAGGTATAAAAACACATTTGTTTGAAGGTGATTGACAATGTTTCGTGGTGCATTTCATTAGTTGGGAGCACAAAAAACACACACAAAGAGGAGAGACCAGCAAATAAGGAATAGCAGAGCATGTTTGGACTCATCAACATAACATAAAGTGGGCTTAAGCTGAAATCATCCATAAGGAGGAAACTGGCTTAGGAGAAAATCCAAAGAAGCCGCATATATGCTGTCCAACAACGCATTTAGCCAAGCTAGTGTAGAGATACGCAACATATGGAAACCTCTAATCAAGCGGAGCACGACCAACTTCCGCCAAACGGTCACCCTCCGCTGAAACCGATGAACCGATACTAACAATCAAAACGTCGTGTAGTAACTGCTGCCAAAATACTAATTACGAGTATTCGAGAATGTATTTTTTCAATTATGAGGGAAAGAGTGACATGTATCTCCTCTCACAATGAAAAGTCCATTTCATTACTATGAAACAACAAAGAAACCACTTTGTTTCAAATGAAGATGCTCAATTATTCAAGATAATTGGAGAAGATGTCGTCCTCAAGTTATTCCTACCAGTGCCTATTTTGGAGGTACTGTTCGCTGTTCGTAGTCGTATTCGTCGATGTCTTCCTCTATTTTATAGATATTATTGACATATATGCTTGAAAGAGCGTATTTTTATCTTGGAAACTAATATAGTTTGTGATAAATTCCTTGACGATTTATATTTGTTATATCTCATGTTCGCTCAAATGTTTTACGTCAACATCTGGTATTTCACTTCTTGTCCCCAAGTATTTTATGAATTTGTATCCAGGAGCAATTGCAGAGTTTTGGAAGTAACCATATAAAAATCAAGAGAATATTGCGGGGTTGATACAAATATTCGCCCATTGTCAAAACATGTGCAATTTTGATACTTGTTACTGAGTACGTTTCCACATGTCCTCAGGTATTTTATAAGTTTGTACCCAGGGACTATTGCAGAGTTTTGGAAATCACCATTTAAACTCAGGAAAATGTTGCTGGGTTGATAAAAATTTATGCCATTTTCAAAACATGTACCATGCTGATACTCATTCTTAATTACATTTTCCTATGTCCCCAGGTATTTTATGAGTTTTTAACCAGGGACAATATACAGAGTTTTAGAAACAACCATATGCAAATCATGTACCGTTTTGATACTTGTCACTGGGTACGTTTCTCTACGTTACTAGGTATTTTATAAGTTTGTACCCAGAGACAATTGTGGAATTATAGAAATAACTATATAAAAATCAGGAAAATGTTGCTGGGTTGACACAAATTCATGCCATTGTCCAAGCATGCACCATTCTGATACTTGTTCATAGTTTCTTTACCCATGTTTCCAGGTATTTTACGAGTTTATACCCAGGGACAATTGCGGAGTTTTGGAAATAACCATATAAAAATCAGGAAATTTTTGCTGAATTGACACAAATTCATATCACTGTCAAAACATGTACCAATCTGATACTTGTTCCTGGGTACATTGTACCATGTCCTCAGGTGTTTTATGAGTTTACGGCCATTGTCAAAACATGAACCATTTCAATACTTGTCACTTGATACGTTTCTCCATGTCCATAGGCATTTTATTAGTTTGTACCCAGGGAAAATTTTAGACTTTTGAAAATGAACATTAAAAAATCAGGAAAATGTTGCTGGGTTGACAAAAATGTATGTCCATTGTCGAAACATGTACCATTTTGATACTTGTCCCAAGGTATATTTTATCATGTCCCCAGGTGTTTTATGAGTTTACGCCCATTGTCTAATCATGTATCATTTCAATACTTGTTACTTGAAACGCTTCTCCATGTCCCTAGGTATTTTATTAGTTTGTACCCAGGGAAAACTGCAGAGTTTTGGAAATGAACATTAAAATATCAGGAAAATGTTGCTGAGTTGACACAAATGTATGTCCATTGTCGAAACATGTACCATTTTGATACTTGTCTCTAGGTACATTGTCCCATGTCTTCAGGTGTTTCATGAGTTTACGCCCATTGTCAAAACATGTACCATTCAGATACAACAAATATAACATATAATTAATAGCCGCTGAATTTCCTTCCTTGAAATCGCCTTATTTATCCATAATATCAAATAAATCGCACGAGTACATCTGTGTCTGACAAGAGTGAGGTACACTTATTCCTTTTGTTGAACGTATCTTTTCTTGTATGGCGTTATACAGCTTGAATGACAATGTAACCCGGCAAATAAGAGAAATATCATGTCTTGATATTTTTATTCACAGCGAAGGGAGCTAGAATGACACGAAAATGCTCGGAGAGATATATCGGAATTTGAATCCCTGGAGGTTTCCACCCAGCCTTTAATCCTGAAATTATCGAAACAAGCCATCGTACGGTGATAAATGTAAACGAAGAATATAAATCAATGGATAAAAGGGGAAAGCTGTAATTTAGAATGTGTGTGGGTTCTTTTGTAATCCGTTGAGCAAATCCAATATTGGATTTAGATATTTGTATGGGTGGATCTTGATATGTTTCTATTATTCGTTGTAGGAAATCTCTGTATGACAGAATTTGAGAAACTGGAATAACAGTGAATACATATTTCATTGAAGTTTGAGCTATTGTTCCTGGTATAATGCATTCGATGATATCAACAGTTTATGATTGCTTATTTTGATACTTGTCTCTAGGTACATTCATCCATGTCCCCAGGTACTTTATGAGTTTATACCCAGGGATAATTGCAGAGTTTCGGAAACAACCATACAAAAATCAGGAAAATGTTGCTGGGTTGACACAAATATTTGCCCATTGCCAAAACATGTACCATTTTGATACTTGTCCCAAGGTACATTTTCCATATCTTCAGGTATTTTATGAGCCTGTACCCAGGGACAATTGCAGAGTTTCGGAAACAACCATACAAAAATCAGGAAAATGTTGCGGCGTTGATACAAATATTTGCCCATTGCCAAAACATGTACCATTTTGATACTTGTCCCAAGGTACATTTTCCATATCTTCAGGTATTTTATGAGCCT
>WOGO01002632.1:0-15507 GCA_015342085.1 Leptinotarsa defecta | reverse complement strand
GTCCCGAAGAGTAGTCTGTACCAAGAAAGCGAATCGAGCGGTTAACAAACGGTGAAGATAAATTAAGCGTCAGTTACTGAGTGGTGTAAATAAATTAATTGTGATAGTGAAGTATTGTTAAAATAAATTTGTTCAGGACAGTTAATTCTTCAATTCGTTACTGTATCATGAATTGATTTCATTCTCTGCATAGTCTGCCACCGTGAAAGCAAGAATTGAAGTAAATTTTTCACCGAGTTGGAACCCGTTCAACAAAGGTCCATATGAAAACTGCAGAGAGTACTTCACTCCTGCGGCTATATGTCGATGTTTGACATATTTTTCATCACATTGAAGAAATTGGCACCTGGCCTTTAGTTTCTTCAGTTCGAGGATTGAGGCAGACATCTTGGTCTCAGAAATGCAAAAGGCTGTCATAACGCATGTGGAGAATGCCGCTTTCTCCGCCCAAAATATGAGGGATTGTGTATATCATCTTCATCGGCGAAGCTATGTGGCTCATCTCCAGCCTGATGAATGCATGAAGTAGTGTTGAACAGGATCGTTGTATTCGTTCGATACGTTGTCCAATTTTTTGATTTTGCTACACCCCCTCGACCGGGCGGAAAATAGACAAATTTCAAAAAAAAGCATGTATGGACCATCCATTTGATAGCAATGAAAAACCTGTCAGCGGCTCTTGCCGGCCTCTTACTTAAAAACTATTTCACTCTAAAAATCTTCACAGTGTTACTGGTGTGAAAGCTTCGAGACAACTTGTATACTATTACATATAGCTGCCGCCTATATGCAACCGGATGAATCTGCAATTACAAAATAGACCACGTATTCAGAAATACGAAGAAACTGTTGTCCTAATTCAACGCATCAAAACATCCGATTTCACAGGTAGGCCATTGAGATCTATAAGTTTCCCACTAATCTCAATAAAAGAGAAGAAGGTATACGGGTCAACAGAAGGTGGTACCTGTTCTTGAGAAAGCCAGAAATGAACTGGTATACAACTCTGATCGACATCTCACTAGGTATCATACCTGTCAGTAACGTGGACCAATCAGAATACCCTAGTAACAGTGTGGACTAATCAGGAGTGAGAATTTGCATGGACACCCTGTCATCGCGCCACTCCAACCACCATCTAAAATTATAAATGCAAGTGAACACGTAGCTCGCCAGTCAGTTGTTGCTGAGATTTGTCCTCGCAGTCAACGCACACATCTCTGATATCTGCCGCAGTAGCAGACGAAACGTTTGGTACTTCAGGTTCCATTCGAACACGTCCTACCAGCCCTTCAATCGCGACTCCAAATGTGAAAGCCTTTGTTCTTTTATATCGTTTTTAACAGGTATACTGTTTGACCGACCGAGTGAATCTGGCTAATATATACCTATATAGGGGGGCAACTCAAAAAATTATGAAGATTGGTTTTATTTGTTGAAAAACTAAACTAATATATAATTGGAAATACTACAATAACACAGAAAACAACCGTGTAACACCCATTATAGTATCCGGTTGTTTGTTTGATTCATCAGCCTTTCGTTTTATTTGTTGAAACACTGCAGACTTATTGTACCAACATTTCTCGAAAAGATGCAAGAAATTATTGTTCAATATTGAATAATAATCATACATCCATCGAAAACAGTCAAGACTATTTTTTTAAATAAATATTCAAAACGATTCTTTGAGTAGGTAATTCTGAGATATTTGAACTACATTTATAGGATTTGTAGATATGACATGTTCATGGACATGTTCATGTTATATCAATGTAGGCGATTGCAGCTCTTAAAACTTATTTAGTTTCAAATTTAATTTATTTTTTTCATAAACTAAATCTCAGTATGATTCGATCTTCACAATCAGAAATTTTAATTTATTCTGAGCAAGCTGTATATGGCCAGAGTTGAGAATTGTAACAAACCCCCACCTTTGATAATTTCAATGCATCCAAAAATTATTAACAGTTTATGTTTTTACTGCCATGAACTGAAAATTGTGTCTCACTTCTTATGGAAAAACTTTTAACAAGTATAGATTCTTTAAATAATGAATATCGATAACGGATGAATCAAAACTGAATTTGAAGATACCATTACAACAGTGATATTGTACTGCTTAAGTGAGACTCACCAATTCCGTTAACCATCCTAGAATATATGCCAAAGTCATATTTTCATCTGTAAGTTTTTCAGGTTTTTCAAACGATTTATAGGCCATGAGCATGGTGAGAGGTACACTTTTATTTCCAGCTAATGAGGAGTATTCCATCATTCGATCCAATCGATTTTTCATCTCGGGAAAAATATTGAAAAGGTCATGATCTGTTAAGTCTTTTATAATTACAGGAAATGTATTTAAAAATGATTGAGTCTCCTCATGCGAAATGTTCGGTTTGAACGAGCTTGAGAAAAGATTCCTGCAAAAATATGATTTCAATGAAATTTTTAAATATACCTACTTTTGGCTAATGTAAAAAATACTTGACCAAGGAGAAAACCAACACAAATACCTTTTGATTCCATTCACATTTAAATATTCATTCATTTTAAAAAATGTTACTTTTCTGATCTGCAAACTCCTTTTCAAAATACTCTGTTGTATTAGAGACATTATTCTAGTGAGCAAATACGTCTTCATACACCTATTATTGTGTACATGCTATATAAACTATTCAGAAATATATTAAAAACCCATGCTAATGAGGGTATACCTAATTATAGGTAATAATGATGATTATTGAAAAAAACTATTTAAAGAATTATTATATGGGAGTTCAAATCTCTATACAGTGTGGACGTAAAAAGTTCCCTCCTAACAATTGACCGGGACATGATATCAAGGTCGGACAAAGTTTATTTACGTATTATTACGGCTTTATTGATAGTTTCTTTCAATAAAAACAATAGTGTGGCATCATTCGTCGCCATGAGGGTGTTACCAACTTTTTTCAAGTGAAAAGGGTTATTTCGGGATAACACCATTGATATGTCAATTCATTTTTGAAAATCAGATTGGCCGTTTTTGAGTAACCAGCAGTTTTATTTTTTAAAAAATCTAACAATAAACGATTCTCGATTATAAATTTATTCTAAACACATTCCAGTTTATCCCAATGAATGTTCACCATTTACTTCCTGACAACAATGAAGTCTGTTAACAAATTCATTTCTTACATTGTGGAATATTTCTGGAGTGATTTTTCAATGAGTTCTGTAGTGATCTGTGGTTGTGTAACGTAAGCTTCAGAGTTTTTGAATCTCCACAAAAATCTAAAGGCTTCATACAAGCAAGTGATTTAGCGGGCCATTCACCGGTTTCTATGATTGTCATTAACCACTTTCGAACCAGCCTCTCACATTAAGAAAACTTGAACAGTTGAAAACTCTATTGGGCATGTCAATCATCTAAACGGGTAAACAGACGGAGAATGATGCGCTCGATCACTTGATATGTCGCCTTCAGATTTTTTGCGGGGTCATGCGAAATCTGATACGATCGTTGCATAACCAAAGTCTACTCTAAAATTTGTAGATCAAATAAAAGGTGCTTGCAAGGAAATTGTCCCGAAAATATTTAATTTTTTATCTAAACAGACACTTTTTCCAATCACCAGAAATGCAATACTCTTCTCGACGTGCGTTTCACCAACCAATTTGGCGTCTTCAGATGAAGAAAACTCTTCTTCATCTCCTGAAGACCCCAAGCTGGTTGGTGAAAGGCGAGTTGTATTGCTAATCTGGTTATTAGGAAATGTGATTGATTTGGATTCAGTCTACGCCAGAGATTCCAGTTTTACCTTTTATTCGAAATTATATTTATCATACGTTTGTAGATTCTCGAAAAGAATATAATACTGCTGATCGCTCAGGAAAGGCTTATTCGATTTCTAACAACAAACTAATGTTAATAGAGAATTGAAAGATCTATCAAACGAAATGTAACAAGACATCCTTTCGATTAAAAAAAAAAGTTGACAGCGCCTTTTCGGCGACGAGTGTTGCAACACTATTGCTTTTTTAATCAAGTACTAAACTTTGTTTGAATATCTTGTTCTGATTGTTTCAAGTACTTGAAAATTGCTTTACTTCAGAAGTATTTACCTATAAAAGTAGGAAGTCACTTGAATGTGTTTTTTCAAATGTTATAGATATTGTTTTCCGGCAGGAACTTACAATTTCAGAAAATGTAACACATTATGCAGAATGGGCAAATGAAAACTAAACGATTTCTCAGAGTTCTTTAAAGAAAATTTTTAACTATGTCACCTCTACTTATTCAGCAGGGTATGATCCAACCATTGAGTACAATTAGAGGTCAAGATATACCTCGTTTGAAGGATCATCAATTTATTTTTTAGCTTATCCCCACAATCTTTTTAAAGTTTGGTGCAGCGGATGTCAAGTAATGGTGCTACAAGTTGATGAAAGTTACTTTTTTCAACTTCAAAAAGGAACTCTTGCCAGTTTTTGTAAAACGGGTTTTCGTTTCTAAGCATATAGGTTGAAGGTTTTGACTTTATAAAAGGGGATAACATAAAAAATGACAATCAATAGTTCACTTACTATAGGGGTTCTGCTCAAAGCGATGATTTTGGACGTTCTGAAGCATTTCCGTTGTGATGTTTCAAAAATGCTTTTAGTAAATCATCCAGAAATGTCGACTTTCACAAATTGAAAGTCATTATGTGATATCAGAAAGAATATAACGTAACTAAATCGGGTGACATTTTGGTCCTTTTCTTTCAATCTACCTACCACGATACCTCACTCCGATACTAACGAAAAGCAGGTGCCCGATATTACATCAATAAACGGTGTCATAAATTACAATTCAATATATTTCATGGAATAATTCATGTCTATAATGCAAGTGATGGAGCAACCAAGATCAGTTAGTGAAGATAGATTTCTCAAGTTATTGGGAAATCAAAATGGACTGGTTGAAGACAGAGTGGAATTTGCACAGATTTACTTCAAAAATGGCTTGAAGCTAAGATATTTAGAAAATAAGCTATCGAGCATGGTGTGAAATGTGTATGAGGACAAACCAGATGAACTACTGAAATGTCTCATGGAATACGCGGCTCACATTCTATTTCTTAAGTATTCAGGGTGTTCCATCTCAGACGAGCCACCCCGTATATTTCTTATCCCATAGTGAGTGGAAAAATTTCCCGAAACACCTCGAATGATTTTGTTTGGGGGACATCTTTTGACGTATATTTTAGGCTTGAACGAGCAACCCCCTAATAGGGGACTATTCAACCCCTCAAACTTGAATAGGGGAGATGGGTTGAGTGATACTTTCTTTGAAAGGTCTTGGAAGCCTCCTTACAACGGTGTATGAAAAACGTAAATTTGATGAACCGTTTTCGCCAAAAATCAATTTAGCAGCTCGAATGAGCCACCTTGAATAATTTGGTTATTTTTACATGTACAAGTCCATTTTTATTAAGCCCTTTTTACAAACTTAAACAATATTCAAAAAATCACATTCTTGAAAAAATTTAATTGTTTTATTATCATGCTTACAATAAAAAAATCAAATCTGCGTGTTTAAATCCAATGTTCTTTGGCGTAGTTAGTCCAAATTCTCAGGGGAACTCACAAAAATCTTGGACTTGAGATGTCCCCACAAGAAGTGCAGAGGGTTCAGGTCAGGAGATCGGGCAGGCCATTTCATAGGACCTCTTCTTCCAATCCAACGACCAGGGTATTGCAAATTGAGGTATTGGCGAACTGGTGCGGCGTAGTGCGGAGAAGCTCCGTCTTGTTGGAAATGCAATTGTTGTTCAAGTAGAAAAGAATCGTTTTCTAATTGTTTAATTATTAACGGATCAATCGCATTTTCCAGCATTTCCAGATAACGTTCGCCAGTTAAATTACCAGGAATAAACAGAGGTCCAGTTAGGTGGTCTCCCAAAATTCCTACCCAAACGTTTAGCTTTTCTGGACGTTGAGTATGAGTTTCTCGAAATACATGAGAATTTGTATCGCTCCAAATTCTACAGTTATGCCGGTTAACCTCTCCATTAAGTAAAAAAGTGCATTCGTCAGAAAAGCAAACGAACAAGAAATTTGGGTTATTGTTGATACGTTCGTCCATAATTTCGCAAACTTCTTGCCTTCGATCCCAATCATCATCATTTGATTCATGAATTAATTTAATTTTGTACGGATGGAACTTGTGTCTATGTAAAATTCTGAAAACGTTAGATTGACTAATACCGGAAACTGCAGAAAGTTGTCGTACAGATTGCGTGTTTGGCATGAGTTGAACATGTCCCAATACCGCCATATCTGCTCCTTTATCATTCACAATTCCAATGGGTGCACTTTTTTTATCCATTACTGAACCCGTCTCCACAAATTTTGAAATCAATTCCAGTACGTACTTATGGCGAACGCTACGTTCAGAATGGTTTTGGTTGAATATCCTTGCAGCGCTCGGGCACAATTTTGTTTTTGGTAATAAAGGCTAACCAGCTCAACACGTTCTTGCAATGTGTACACCATATTTTTTGAAATTTTAAACAAATCAGCAAAGTAGTCACTCAACAGATTGATATCAAGTCTGAAATGATTGAAAAAACGTTACAACCAGATAATCTCCTTCTAAGCACAAAAAAATTAAGTTTGAGAGAAAGTATTATTGTATGGAAGTAGATGGAGGACAATTTGAACACTGGATTTAAACACGCAGATTTGATTTTTTTGATTGTAAACATGATGATAACACAATTAAATTTTTCAAGAATGTAATTTTTTGATGATTGTTTGAGTTTGTAAAAAGGGCTTATTAAAAATGGGCTTGTACATTGTAAAAATAACCAAATTATTCAAGGTGGCTAATTCGAGCTGCAAAATAGATTTTTGTCGAAAACGGTTCATCAAATTTACGTTTTTCATACACTGTTGTAAAGGCTAAGTAAGGTTTTGACAATTTTTCTAAAATGGTTTTCCGAATAAATGTTTTTGATATGAACTGTAAAGTAATAATACGTTTTGATTTCATTATGGATGATCAAGCTTTTAAATTGAATGAAGGGCAGGGTATTCTCACAGGTAAAACTGATAACCCTTAGATACTTTCCCTTATTTGGTAGGTACCTCTGGTGTCTAATGAATCCAAAGCAAACACATTTCCCAATTATCTGAAGACGTCAACCTGGTACGTTAAAAGTGCGTCGAGAAGAGTAGTGCATTTCTGGCGATTTGGGAAAAGCGCTTGTTTTGGCTTTCTAGAAACCTACATTGGATGATACTGTTGATTCAGGGTCACCACTCGGAGGTTTAATTGGTGGGCTATTTTAAACTTGAGGAAGAAGGCCAACCAAGCAACTTTGGCTACATCATTCCCTAGTCTGTTTATCAATCCAGTGTCGTTATTATCTGTAATATTGTTAATTATCCAGGGTTGAAGAATAAAAAATAATGGCTTTTTAGAGAAGGCCCGAGTTTTTATTAAGCCTTTTAATGACATCTACATATTTATAAGAACTGCTTTGAACAAAGTAAACAATATCTAGGCAAAATATATAGGATGAACTTGACTGAAACATTTTGCATTTTTCAACGAATAAATGAACCTAACCTTAACAAATGCTATTAGGTACTTTGCAGAAAAATTACTGGGGCTATTTCAGATACATTCTCAAACAATCACTTCCAGAATTTCGATTTTGATATAACATATTCTTTATCATACTCAGTGAAGAGTTATTTCTATAGTCCCAGTCCATAGCTCTAGCTATTAATGACTTTGTGCCTTTCTGGACAGTTACCTTCAAATGTCTGACGTTTCCATGTGAAACTATTGTGTTGATGCTTCAATAATGAGCAATCATCACATGTCAATTATTATTGGTATTAGTCATAAACTATTCGCTCTTAAAACCCTCCATCGATTTGGATCAAATTTCAAAATGTGATAGTAATATATTATTTTAATAGTTTTTTTCTGCAGTAGGGTTTACTAACAAATCCCCTCTGAAGTTGGCCTAGAGAATTACTCTAGCCCGTTTCAATTGATGTTTAAATGATAATTGTACACGTCCAGTATAGGCCCTAGCTTCCAAACATATATATTTGAGTTTTGAAATTGTGTAGGAGATACTAGTAGTGTACACTACTCTATTCGTGGCTCAACCATGCAGTCCTTCTTGAATGATATGCTGAATTTATTTTCAAATTATATTTTCATTATAGTACAAATTTGTTATATAAATTTTCATGTCTTTCGCTCTTCCTTTTTTTTATGGAAAACTATAAAATGAGATGACGCACCAACTAGATCTAATTGGGAAGGCAGAAGTGAAAAGTTACTAATATCATTTTATACAAAATAATAAAATCCATATAACATTCATATATCTATGAAATTTATCAAACTAAAATTTTCCCACTATGACACCCCAGATTCCTTGACAATTATTTTTTCTTGTTTAGCATGCTTCTTTGCTATTTCCCTTCTTGTCTTCACTAATATTCTGTGTCCTTCACAATCTAGATTTCCTAAATAACATTTGTCCTTGCAACATTTTTTGCATAATCTATATATGCATTTGGATCCCTGAAATATTTCAAAATCAATATCGAATAATTATTATTGATTATAATAAATTCACCAATGGATTGAGGCATTTTGTGCATTTTTCCAAACTTCTCTCTGGTAAATTTGGTGGTTTTTCAGGTCTTCTGCTTATTCTTCGAAGTTTTTTCATTTTTTTTCTACTTATGATATTGCCCTCAGCATTTTCGAAATGTCTTTTATTCTCCGATATCTAAAATAGAATTCAATAATGGTAGTTGTTATAAAAAAAGATTCAATCGAGTAAGAGTCTACTTTTTGAAACATTCGAAGAACTTAATTGTTATCATCGTTTTAAAACAACTTTTGAAGCCAATCAGCCAAAAATAACGAAGTAAATTTTTGTTCAACTTTTGAAAAATGTTTATCTGGTCCTAGATATGAACTGAAGCCTTTATGACCACTTTGTCTTCTTTCGACAACTTTGAATCCTATTTTCAAACTATTACATATTTAACAGTTGAAATAATATATTGACATATCATTTTCCACTTCTTCGTATTTTGTAGATAAAAATTAGGTCTCCGTTTATAAAAATTTTACCGTGAAAAACTGATAGTCATGTTATTTTTACCAATTTATCTTCATTCAGCTTCTTCTTATTTTCTTCTACTTTTTTAATGTGATTTTCGGGGGTGTCTCTAACATATGCCTGACATAGCCAAGGAGGAAGAATTAGATTTTGAGTACCATTTTCAGTAGTTTGTTCCCATGTTTTCAAACCTTCATGAAAATGCTCATACATGTCCTTGATTTCAGTTGCAATTTCCCTGAACTGATGTAAAGTATTGGCTGCACCTAACCTGATCCGCAAATGGTTATTTGAAGAGATTGTTAACCTAAAAACAAAACGATAGCAAGGTAAAAACTATTCTAAAGGCACTTTTCTTTCCACTTATCCTATTTCACATTCAATCTTTCCCGCCAAAAGTTATTCGCTATCTGTGTTTAATGTTTTTGATCAAGCTGTAACAGCAAAAAACTTTTGGTAGGAACAATTCAGATTTGAATAGGATTACTGTCAGTTTTCATTTGTATTGAATAATTACCCTATTGGGTTGGGTTCAAAATAGCTTTAGCTGGCACTTCACCCTTTGGTCATAAGGTTTTCTTCAATTAATGTAAATACAAATAAGATATCATTTATCTTCCGGGATGTAATAAGTCGATTATTATTACCTCCTTAAAACAGTAAGCCTACGAAAATAATAAGTTTTACTTTAGTCGATTTGAAGAATTTTTGTATATACTACAACGTTCCAGATATATTCGGAATTGCATACAAAACGTTTATACCAAAGTGACTCTCATACTACCAAAATTATCAGGTCACTTTGATGGGTTCTACAGAAAGTGTGTTATTACAAACACTGGGATCAGTACTTTCCGAACTATATATAGTTATAGTATTCACATCTGTAATCAACGATAGTTCAACACTATTCAGAAGTTAAACAATTTTTGTATTGTATTCATTTTGAGAGTGACCATATAAAAGGTGAAACTGAGAAACTCAGAAATGCAATACTATTCTCAGAACGTATTTTACCAACCAAGTTGGCGTCTTCATCTCCTGAAGATGCCAACTTGGTTGCTGAAACATGTGTCACACCAAGTTTATTGAAATAATGATGGTACTTTCGTTCTATAAAAAATATGGTACTTTTGTTTTACAAAAAACTTACACATGGTGAAATAATTTGAAAAGATGACCTCTGACGTATGACAATGGACAAGGATATTTTATCACCAAATCTAAATACTCAAAGGCAGGTATCCATGAAGGGGGATTATCTCCTTTGAATAATGCAGGATTATACAAGTTTCCCTCTGCTACCATTACTCCCACAGTGCCAGTGTCTTCTAAACATCTTTCAACATCTTGAATACATTGGATATTGCCGTTTGATATAACTGGAATACTCAGAGCCTCCCTTGAAAAAATGACTAAAGGGAATGACTGCACAATGAAATTAAGAAGTTGTAAATTTTACCTTACTGCCTTAACATAACTCCAGTCCGCTAAACCAGTGAGAGGTCCTTTTTGTTCTCTTGTTCTACCATGTACCGTCAACATTTTACATCCAGCAGATTCCAACATTTTAGCATACCTAACTGTTTTTTCAATACTCTCAAATCTTCGAATCTTGCAGGTGACAGGTACTTTTAAATTACTATTCAGAGTACTTACTGAAATGGGATATTGAATAATTTTTATACTTAACATAAAGAATGTTTGACATTTTGACAAAATATATATTTTGTTCTATTATCTGTATCAAGTAGTTTTGTTTTGACAAGATGTCTTTAGGTACTTGAAATGAGTATTTTCATTTACATTACCACAAGGCTACCATTACCACAAGGTTACTATTATCACAAGGCTACTTGGGAATAGAAAAAATATGCTGAAATTTGCTAATATATAATTGTAAACATTGTACTCAGTTTATTTATAAAAATAGATGTCTTTTAGCCGCCAGAGATAAATCTAAATAATACAATGTTCTCACACGAGAGAATTTTCTTTCGTTTTGCTAACCAAGTTACAAACATCAGGAGGTGACTACAACTGGATCCAAAAATATTTGGAACCAAAGTTGATTCGAAGAACATAGAAAAGAAAATTATAACCAAAATTTAGACAGTTATGTTAGTTATGGTTTGATACTGTATGCATTCCAAGAGATATTGATTAGTTAATCCATCAAAATCAGGTAGAGTGATCATTTCATTTGGTATCACTTTCATCAAATATCCTAATGAAAAAAAATATATTAAAAATAGCAGAAATATTACTAACATTGCTGTGCCTATAGATGTCAACATAATCGAGGTCATTAACGAATTGAGTGCCTCAAATAATAAAAATGTTCAAGATAATGAAACTGACTTCCCTGTTCATAACAAGCAGAAGTTATTTGACAGTATGCAATTAGCTACTACCATATGGACCAAACTTTTTATAAAACACTTTTCTTCACAACTTTCAGAGACCAGGAATCAGAACAAAACTGACCATAAAAACAAATCTAAATGGTTGTATCCTTGAATATATGGTACCTTATATGCCAACAAGTATTATTTTATGGAATCTAACTTCAAAGTCCAACTTATCAAAAATATGATTGAATATAAATGATTATAGGGTGGATTCATGCACCAGTCTTGAGTCGTAGGTCACAAGTTTTTGAGTTTTGAAAATTTATGTTGTTCACTTCCTACTTCAGAAAATTGACAACTTATGCACCTAGATATTGTGAATAAGTAAAGATAATATCTATGTTCGTGCATGAATGTTTCCACTGCAAATTAATGACTCACTTCTTACGATTTCGTTTGATTTGCGACTTACCTCTGGGTGTCAACCAACCCTCAACTGTTGAAACTTACCAATTTTTTGCAATAAAGGCCATTCATCTTGTAGAAAAGAACCATAGTGTCCTCTTTTAGCTATAGCCTGAGGGCAACCTAAATTAATATCTATAGCGACACAATAGTCCTCAGCTAGAAGTGCTGCTTGAAGCATGATTTCAGGATCATTTCCACAAAACTAAAATCCATAACCCGTTTTACCTAGAGTTGACTCAGTATAATGATATTATTCTCTCGAATTATCTCACCTGGACTATCAAGGGTTTATCTTCTTCACAAGAAGCTAAGGCTTCTTTTCTGTACTTAGGATCATTGCAGAATATACTACTATGTAACATTGGAGTGTAGCATAGTTGAGCATCATACCTTCGACTCAATAATCTCCAAGGTAGTTCACTAGCATCTACCATAGGAGCAACTATTCTCACGGGAGAGCCTAACTTGTTTTTCCAAAATTCCATCTTATTTTTTTCAACTTAACCTAAAACAGACACGATACACTATCAAAGCACAAAACCATAGACATGCTAATATATAGACTAAGAGTGACGTCACGAGTATTATTCCACCTGCGGATCACACAACAGGTTTGTTCGTTCTGGTTCTAACATTCGAAAATGTTTGGAAACTGAGTAGAAGCAAAAAATTCCAAACTGTCCCGAGTTACTATAAGTATAAAAGTATATGTAGTACCTATATATCCGTGGTTAGTATCGGACACCAGAGCAAATTTTGAGGAGATTACTGCTTTATCTTTCGTATATATTATAGTATTATTATAATAACAAATTCATATATAAAATATACTCATAGTTTGAATTGGCTGTAATTGAAAAGTTTTTTGATGTTCACATTCAAATTTTAACGTTTAACACTTCACTTTTGTTAATTTTTTCATTTTCTTCATCATTTCTGTAACTATGTCACGTAAAAATTAGGTGTTAATAACAATTATATGACTAATAATGGAATATTTTTCAGAGGCTATCAACTTTCGGAATTTTTGAACCCCGACAGTGAAAATAAAGATGTAGATAACTTTTGTAGTAGAGAGAAAATTCTCGTACTTTTAGAGTTACATAAAGTATACAAACCTAAAATTCCGCAGCACTTAGAATTTGAAGAATTGGCTGGCTCATCATTGTCAGAAGATGAGGATGATGATAATGAAGACGATAAAATATTGTTGATTGTGTCCATTTTATTATGTAGTGTATCTTTGTAGTCAAAAATCCAGTTCAAATGTTACATAACTCAATCACCAACTAACAAAATTAAATAAATGAAAAAGATATCATGGAAACCAACCCAAACAAATTGCCACATGAATACGCATGCCCTATTAATTTCTATCGTTCAGCCTCGAGAGCAAGAAAGATTCGTAATGGTTCAGGACAGTTTATTTCTCAGTCAAAACCAGAACAGGGGATTCATCAATCCAAACGTATCCTCAAAAAACCAGAACGCACTATATCAACGTCCTAGTACTTGCATCATCACAACTATAATTAGACTCTTAACAAGACATTGCCTCAGTAAAAACAATCATACAGCGTGTTCCAAATTTAGTCGCACCATTGCCAACTCCGCTAGTTTTGATGCTACAAATTCGGTTAAATTGGCAAACTAATAGCATTTTTAATGGCCTTCTCGATGCCGAAAACAAAAAAAAATGACGGTCGCGTTTTAAAATATTTCATAAAATTATATTTCGATTCGTAATAACATTCTCAACAACAAAGCTCCTGTCACCTCTCTTCCTAAAGTTGAAAATGAGCGACTTATGTGGAAATATTTTTCTTTCACTGGTACTTTTTTTTTGTTTTGGCGAATAAAGAGCTATAACATATCGAGTAAATATTCAAAAACACCGCTTTATTCTTGTTGAACACATATTTGGGCCCTTCTCTTGACACTACTTGTTGTTTTCAACACAATTCGGCCATCAATTCTATTAATTATATTTTCAATATAATTTTTCAGTCCATCTACATTATTATAGTTTATTTTGAGGTGTCAGGTCTCGTGAACCAGAAGGCCACTCAACAGGACTATTTGTAGCAATCCATCTGTTTACAAAACAGTCTCACAACATTTTTTTACGCCACTGAAATTATGTGCTGGTGCTCCATCCTGCTGAAAATACATCATCTGACGAGCCTCCAGATCAAGATAATCGAAAAAATCTTCCAAAAGTCTTGTTTATGAATTAATGTAACGGGATTCGTTCTTAAAAAGCATGGTAGAAAAATGGACCTATAATTCTGTTTCTAAATAGACCACACCAAACATTAATACTAAATTTTCTTTACGGATTGTGGGGATCGACTAGAAATGGATTATGTCTACTCTAATAATGAAAATTATTTCTATTATACATCCCACATTTTGTATAATTAGCCTCATCGCTCCATATAATATTTCTATAGAAGTTTGGATATTGTCTGCTGCATTTATTCATAAACCACCGACAAACCCCCAGTCGTCTCTAACAGTCACCAGGTTCTATTGTTAGCACTGATCTTAACTCATAAGGAGGAGTCTTATGTTTCTTCAGAATTCGTTGAATAACACACGATGGAACAGTTATTTCTCTAGACAAATCTCTGGTGGAATTATTTGGATTCACCTCAAAGTAAGCTAAAACGCAGATATCTGTATCTTCAGACATTACAAAATGTTTATTAGTTCTCCTCTTCCCAAAAACTTTTTCATTGTTCCTGAATTGACGATGAAGCACAGCAAAAAAACGCCGATTAGGTTATTCACGATCGAAGAACGAATTGTTCTATTGTTGGAGTGCTCTTACGCTACCTATTTTTCTGGCAAACCAAGTAGGATTTGGACATGTCACATTTTTCTTGATGGGAAGACGGCATTTCGAAAAATATTCGAACAGTAGTTATGACATTATCATGGTACACTTGAGAATATTTGACGAATATTATTTCAATAAAGTTTCAAGGCGACTTGAAAACTCATAATAATTCTGTTTTATTCAATCAAACATATTTTTTCCAACCATGTATTAATATGACGTTCCAGTATTTTCTGTTCTATACAAAAACGGCTCATTATGGTCATCATGGGTTTCACAAGTTCAAATCCCAACGCAATTTCTTCTTCTTGCTGTTAGTAACAAAATATCGTCATTCGTATAAGTACCAAAATTGGGTGTTTGAACAATCATGAGGTTTTATTTGCTAAAGCAAAGACATTTTTTGTTCTAGTGAAATAAATAAATATTTCCACATAAGTCGCTCATTTTCGACTTTAGAAAAAAAAGTGATATGAGCTTTCTTGTTGAGAATGTTTTTACGAATCGAAATGAATGATAAAACAGGATATTCCATTTAAAAAAATATCACTTTAAGAAATATTTTCAAAACGCAACTGTCAGTTTTTTTTTGTTTTCGGCATCGAGAAGGCCATTAAAAATGCTACTAGTTTGCCCATTTAACCAAATTCGTATAGGTTGTTCACATCAAGAAGAGAATGACGTCACAAGATGACAAGTTACGGCGATGCCAACATGT